>VZRV01008490.1:0-73109 GCA_013398115.1 Falcunculus frontatus | reverse complement strand
AAGGAAGGAAGGAAGGAAGGAAGGAAGGAAGGAAGGAAGGAAGGAAGGAAGGAAGGAAGGAAGGAAGGAAGGAAGGGCTAACCAGTCTTTGCTCCAGCATCAATCCAGCTGTTAGGGTGTCCAGGGACCTGGGGCTACCTCCTGGAACAGGAATGAAACATGCAGCAGTAGAGCAGCATCTGGATGCAAATAAGACAGATGCAGGTGAGGAAAGAGATGGGCCTTTCTGCTTGGGAAAAAATGATGTGAAGACAGAACAAGAGTATACTTTTACAATGTAGAGTTGGGAAGGAATTCCCTCAAAGAGGATGGGATTGTTGGAGAAGACATGAATATACAACCAAAATCATTCCATCAGAGAGGTCGTGCACATGTAAATCTAACTGTAGCTTCTCTTATGAGTACAATACAACCACCTTTCTTCGAAGTATATTAAAAAGGGATTGTAGCCGAATACTCAGTTTATTCTTTCAGAACTGTTCCCGAGTTCTTCAATTCTCTAATGGAGCTTATTTTCCTCTTTCTTTTTGCTTCTTATGATACAAGATTTTGATAAATACATAATTTCACAAAAAGCTGTGTAAATCTTGCAATAATTATGCATTCCCTGTTCAACATAAAGGTCACATCTGAGAGAACCATCTCTCAGAAGTCTCATTTAAAAACTATCTTTAATAAATTCACCATTTCAACAGATGGAGTAGAGAAGAGATAAGACTATGAAGCATAATGATGGAAACCCTGATGCAAAAAAGGGTTCCACAAAATACTCATATAATATGAATTACAGCTCCTGTACAGCCATGCAAGCCAGTCACTCAGCATATGGTAAGTCTTTAGGAAGCAAAAGGAACTAATAAATATAAAACAAACATTTAATAGTTCTGGCATGTTTATCTAGGACAAAATTGACACCACAGTCAATGCTGCATTGCTAGGAATGCAGAGTAATATACACTCTCAAACCATTAGTCCATAATGACAAAAAATGGACTTAATTCCACGGAAATTTCATTAGTACAAAAATTATATTGAAACACTGTTGAGTAGGAGTTTCAAAATGTTCACTGTTTAGTGGGATCTCTTCTCCTTCTGATTAAACGATGTCATGTTTTACTAGGTTTTTTCTATCTTCCATGCTCTGTGCATTTTAAATTCCCATCTAATTTTGGTGTTCATGCCTTGACAGTGACCAGAGATACCTCAGCCTGACTGGTATTGGTATTCTTTAGATGTACAGCATCAACCATACCCATCAGCACAGGCTGTACTTTTTGAACTCTAATGTTGATTTTGGCCTCAAACTCACTGTCAGGACCTCTGGAATGAATTATGTAATAGTTTCAAGTCAGACAGAACTGTGAAGTTAACACCTGTGTTGATATATCAGACTCACTGCATTTCATTGTATTACATTTGTATTGAGACAAAGAAACTTTTGACAAAAAACATCCTTTCAGAGTAAATTTGATTCAATGATTATTCACAAATCCTCTTGAAAGCTTTATTTCAGTGCTTATGTTCAGTGCTGTGTTTTGTCTCAAGTTCCATCTTCCAGACACTGGTTCCTTGGAACTTTTTCCCACTAAATTAGAGGCCACTGTAATACTTACTTTTTTCTCCCACCAAAGATTAACAGCAATCAAGTTATGTCTCAAACACCTATTTTTCCTTTCCTCCTTAAATAATGAGGCATTTTGTTCAAGTCTGAGGTATTTTTGTCACCTTTTTGTGTATTCTAATGACTTGGTTTTTGAAATGAGTCATTTGCTGTTGACTAATTCGAGACTCCCCAGCACCACATGCAAAAATAAGATCATGTCTGAGTCCTACTCACTAACCACCTGATTTTTATATGTGAGAACTGAATAATTTGTTTTTGCAATACCATCATAGTTTTAAGTTTTCTGTCCCTAAAATCCCCTGATAGAAATCTCAGTTTCCCAAGATACATCAAGGTTCTGGAGCAAGAAAGACTTTTTCTTGGTGGATGAGGATAATGTTAGGGACTATTTAAATAAACTGGACATACACAGTGAAGGGACACACCCACAAGTACTGGCCAGTGTAATTGAAAAGACACTCAATTATCTTTGGAAGGTCATGGCAACTGGGGCAGATAATTGAAGACTGTAAGAAAGCGAATTTCAGAGAAAATGGTTCTCTCTTAAAACATCCAAAGCAGTCTTAGAAAATGTCTTTTCTGGCCTTTACAGGGTATTCTGCAAGACATTTTCTCAGAAAAGGTGTATTTTATATAAAAAATCAACCTGAAAATCATTCCACGATAGTATTAGAAAGTATTTAACTCAAAGTAATCAGATCCTACTATCTTTAATATGTAGCAGCATTCACAAAATCACATTTTAATGTGCCATCTCTGTAAATAAACAGGGAAGTATTTTGCTTTGTAGAGAAATCTTGAAATATACCTTCAAGCTAGATGCTGTGGGTTTCCTGAATGGAAATAATTATTCTTCTTAGTCACAGTTACTGTCCCTGACCCACAAGCAATCAAACTTAGGAGAACAGCAAGGGGGCAGATGGCAAGCAGTAATCTAGGGATCTGAAGTCCCCACATAGCAACTACTCATCAGTATCTCCCTATGTGTCTACTATCACCTTCTGGTAAAAGTGAGCTCACTGAGAGGTGACCTGTGTACCACATTCTTTGGAGGTTAAACCAGACAGTAATGCATGGTAACATGGGCAATTAGGCTAAATTCAGAACCTACCTTAGCCCACAGTAAATGGCTGATCTGTTCCTCTCTTCAATGTACCTTCATGGTATTAATATGAGACCACGTGTGGTTTCCTATTGGAAGACATGCAAGATAAAGATGAGGGCAAAACCAGATCTGATGTTATCAGCTGCTCTGCCAGTCTTCTGCCCTGCTAGCATAAAGCATTGTGGTACTTTTAGACGTGAGAATTCAGATTCCAATGAAAAAATCAACATGAAGTGTAATGGTTTCATACGTCAGAAAATTTTGCTATGTCTGCCTAATGCTGGGTGAGAATTAGGCAGATTTTTTATTAAGATGCTGTGTGGGTCTGTTTGGTGAAGAAATACAATAAATCAGGGACTCAGGTGGCATGACTTCGGAGAGACAGCATGCCCTTTTTTGGACCAAATGGGACTTGGTATTTCGTAGAGTGCTCATAGAATAGTATAGGCTACAAGGAATTGCATTTGTTCAACCCTGAATGCTTGACTCTTTCAGTTTAACACGGAGAACAAAACATTTAGATTATGTTGAATTTCCACACTACAGTGAATAATTCACTACTCCTGCTCTAATAAGATGTCAAAATTTAACTTCTATTATCTTAAGTTTTAATTTATTTTTGGAAGTAATAACTTTGGTGACTAAAACAACTCTAATTTGTACTCTGTTTTTCTAAGGCATCTTAAAAGTATTAGATTACATTTTTGTATGAAGGAGTTGGTACTGAGGCACGGGATATGCCTGTATTGGTTAGTGGCTGGGCATGCAGGAGTACCTATAAACACTCAGGATCTAGGTTTTACAGGAATGATAGAGATCATCTGCTGAAACCACTTTCAACAGCTGTACAGTAGTTTTCTTTTACATCACTCACTGAGAGGTCATATTAATTGCTAATTCAAACATATTCCTGTCATCTCCTCTGCACACTTTTCCTCTATGCTAGCTCAGTCCTTGATCTTTGCTGCTACCTTGTTCAAAACTCAGGCCATCTTCAATGGGCTCAGTACTTTCTAAACATCCATTGGATTTAAGACATTAATAGCTTAAAGTTTCCAACATAATCCTTCAAACAGTGTTAAGCTTGAAGGGTTCCTGACAGGTTTCTCTCTTTGGAGGACAGCCCTCACATTGCTTCTTGGTGTTATGGGATCTTCCTTTTTGACAATCAAGATATTTAATTTGCTCATAATTAAATTCCCTTCTTGCCACTGCAAATGGGCACAGGTTTTTTAAACTAGTTTTCATGCTCGTACACTGGAGCGCCAGATGGCTACAGCAGCATAAGGAACCTCCTCACTGATAATGAGGCTAAGTGCCAACATCCTACCAAGTAATTACTGTAGCCAATAATCAAGTTTTCCTAGTATGTATGGAATATATACGAGGTAGGGTCAAAATGTCAGCAACCTTGCCTGCCCGTGACTGTTACTCCAGTTTTGAAAGATTTAATATCAGCAATGTTAAGAACATTTGCTTACTTAAGACAATGGTCTTAAGGTTCTCTAAAGTGTCATAATCCTGAATTTCAACTTTCCCAGGGCATAAGGTAATAAACTGGACAAATGATGGAGTTTCTCTGCTAGACAGCATAAGAAATGTGCACTACCATGGTGGCTCCCCTTCAATTACTCTTGTATTATTTTTCCGCAGGGACAAATCCACTTGTGATGCACTCTCAGTATGGAATAACTATTTATGTCCTTGCTTTTAAAAAGAAGTTTTGTTTTGTCTTGTCTTACCTCTGGGTATCTATTCCATGCACAATGTAAACAAGAGTTGCTGCAAGACTACCACATGTAGGTCAACCCTTCCAATGAGCCTGGAGTTATCTTGGCAGGTAATCAAGGGAAATCTCTGGGTAGCATAAGCCACTGCCTCCACTGGCCTCTCCACATGCTCACCCACAAATGGGATGCACAGCAGCAGCACTGGCAAGAACCTCTATGTGGGCTGTGCTCTGGGTACCTCAAATAACCACAGTGCTGATAAGCGTACCGTCAGCAGTGGACAGGGCTACCCAGTGAATACTGAATACATTCCTTACTGGCCCACACTGTACGGCCACATCTTGACTGCTGTGTTACCTCTGCTTACCGGATTAACCCAGTTTGTGCATGTCTATTCATGCTGCTCACACACCCAGTGGAAACAGGGGGGACAAAGCCTTCCAATCTTTTTTTTTTTATCCGTATCGTGTGTCTGGACATTTGCTAATTGCTAATTTCAACTCTCATACCTCAATCAGCTCACGGTGGTTGGTTCCTTTGTGCCATTAATCTGTGGGTCACTTTCTGAGTAACCTCCTTCCTTGAGAAACCTTGAGAGGAGTTGTTGCTGCAGTGAGTTAACACAAGTACAGTTTGCTACTGAAACTATGGTTCCTTTCCTAATTTTCTCTGCTTTCATACCCCATCAATTAGGGAAGTGTGCAGTCAGCCTGCAACATCTAATTCTCAGGGAAATCACTTGATTTTTCATTATCACCTTTGTTTCAAGCCTGTCAGGACAGAATAGGGGAGCTGGCTCTGTACAACATTATCATCATCTCTTAAATTAGTCATATTCTTACGCAGAAAGCAACACTTTCTATCAGGCAGTAGACTCTACTGTGCTATATACTATATGTATTACCTAAAAAATGCTATTTGGGTACCAGAAGCAACAGTGACGGCATGGAGAACTGTGCAGGATAGTTCATGGTTTCTCAGCTCAACAGTTCTCAGCAGTGCATGGGAGCCCATGTTGCTCTCGGTTACTGCTCTTGGACTGCTTTCAATAACCAGGTTAGCTCATTTAAGATGAGCTAAAATTAACGAGGATGTCCTGAGGTGGATCTTTTGGCACTCATGCTGGTATTTACAGCTGTGATAAAAATCAGTTACATATTTATTTCTAGTAATAAGATCTTAAAATGTACTTCATGTTTGTCAGGCTTAGATCCAATTTTTTTCTTTTAAATATCTCCCGAGGCTCCATTCTGGGAAATCTGCCTACTAAAAACTTTCATTCACTTTGCTTTGCTGTATAATCTTCAATCACATTTTCAGCTAAAAAAAAACCCGTTTTTTTTTTGTGGGAAAACAGTATGACAATTTTAGCCCCTTTAGTAACTCAGATTTGGGGACTAGACTGTCAGTACCGGTATGTCCTTTGGACAACTGTTTTGGAAAGACACCTGGAGATTTGTATTCAGCAGTACATCCTGAGACTGGATGTCAGATCACAGTCACTTTTTTTCTGAAAGAGCTAACATAAGCAATCAGTGACTGACTAATATGCTGTAGTAAAAATGCTCACAGCAGCCAGCTGCATTGCAAATAGCATAAATTGTTGCTTTTAAGAATAGCAATTATAAGTAAATCTAATCAGTTTCATCACTTCAAAGAAGGGACAGATTGAAGAAAGGGACTGAAACAGGCATCTCCTGGAGCATCACAGAGAAGACTACCCACATCCGCCACGAGAGAGGAGGATACCCTCTGGTTCCTTCTCTTACTTAGCATTCAGTCTCTTCCAGCAATTAAGAAGTGATAAGACAAAAAGAAGCAGTATCAAGTTGTGCGTGGAGAGGTTTATGTTGGATATTAGGGAAAATGTCTTCACCAAAAGGGTGGTCAGGCATTGGAACAGACTGCTGGAGAAGTGGTTGAGTCACCATCTCTGGAGGTATTTGAAAGATACATAGATGTGGCATTTAGGGACATGATTTAGTGGTGGACTTGGCAATGCTGGGTTAATGGCTGGCTTCTGTGATCCTAAATGTCTTTTCTTACCTAAACAATCTGTGATTCTGTCTTTTTCCTTCAGCTTCAATTTTTTTCCTTTATGCTTTACAGAAACAGCATTTAAATCCATTTTGAGTCTATTCTAAAATTTCAGTTTGTTCCACTTTTGCTGAAGTTTAAAAACTATTTCCAGCAATGGAAACAATCCCTGATGTTTCAAATCTTATCATTCTTCACTGTTTACATATTATGAAAATAAAAAAGGTCTTTGTTTAGTGGAACGTATCCCAAAAATAGCCAGAGAACCATTCAGTTGTTTTAAATGCTTATCTTCAGTTAACCAAAGTTTTATTTTTTCATTAAATAGAAAATAAGCCTTAATTTAAAACCTACCACACATAAAAACTTGCAGAGAAAATACTATTTTCTTGAAACATTAAAAATCAAACCACAAAATTCAACTCAAGGGAACTACTGACTCCTTTGAAGGAAATAAATTGAGGAAAATAATCTCCCAGCAGAGCTAATGAAAGAAAACAGTTTCTACACTGTGCATTTTGTGGAGAGTGTTGATGAGATTATCTGGAGGTATTGGTTATTAAAAAAATATATATGTAATTTCAACTTAAGCAGTATTCACAAGCAGGTATTTTTCTGAGACACTTTGCATCTTAAGTTCTACCTTCCTCCCTGGCAAAATCTGATTAATCCCTATTTCCTATGTTTGGAGATAACAGGCTCCTCTTTCTCAACAATACTGAGGGATAGTAATTACAATGTGCATCCAAAGAGTGCTTAAGACAATGAACACCAACATGATGCAACACAAAGCTGATCTATCCGTATGGTACTAGAATCTACTGTCATTTTATATATCAGTCCAACAACATTATGGTATGATACTTCCTTACTTCTTGTCTGGCTTCATAAACAAATTAATTAGGTTTTTTCCCTATGTAAAGTTTTTTCCAAATGCCTGCATTTTAAAATGTTTTTCTAAACTCTTTCCAAATTTGAATAATGCAAATTTATTATATCTTTGTAATAACAAGAACTTTGTGATGAAGTGCTAATCAGGAGCCACCATGATGCTTTTGCCACAGTCTGTCCAGGGCTGCTAAAAAAAAGATCAGAAAACATGAATCTGATCTCTCTCCTTATTCTGGCAGCAAAAGTTTTGTCAAGCTTCTCTGGTAGCAGATCATTAATTTGTTGTATAGTTGTGGTTTGTGCATGCTCATGGTTCATCTAACACAGGAAAATCTCCTGTTGAAATGAGCAGAGGAGTGCTTTGTGTAACTGGAGTCTTCCACTAAAGCTAAGTGTGAGACAAATGTCAAATGCTGCATGTTGTTAACATCGGAGTTATTTTCTCATTATTATCAGCAAAAACAGTGAGAACTTTCAAGGCAGAAAATAATTTATCTGTTTCCAGGGGTATGAGATGATTTTGAGAGTAATTGGCCTTGAGTGTTTTGATCATGCTGCTTAGAAAAGAGGTGAGCCAGTCTGAGATACTCCTTTCATCCCACGGCCTCAGGTTACTTTCCCTGTAGCAGAGTGTGTCAAAAGGAATGTGTATTTGAGCTGCACTGCTTCAGTGGAGCATCCCTCTTTCACTGGGATTAAAGAAGTACCCTGCATTCTTTACCTGCATTATGAAAGTAGGGACCTCCAACAGAAAGGTAAGAGGTGAAAAGCAAGATTCATGAGAACTTTGTCAGAGTTCAATTGCTTAAAATGTCCATTGCTTTGGGGGGCAGTTATGACATATTTAACTTGTGTAACATCACCTTTACTTCCCTTGCAGCATTACTGATTGCCCACTTAGTTGTAGTTTTTGAATGCTTACAGGTTTTTTTTTTTTTATAATTTTGTTTTCTGATCTGGTTTAATTTTGTATTCTTTTAAGGTTGTTATATATTACTTCTATTCCAACTCCTCCCATTCACTTACCGATTTCACTAATATTTTATTTACTTCCGTCTTAAGGTCATTAACAAAGGTTTAATTATTAGGTCAGAAGTGCAATCTCTGTGGTTTAATGATACATTGCTTGGATGCACTGATAATTCAGAGGGTGGAGTATTAATGATTGAGTATTAAAATAAATTTTGAACCCTACTTCTTCTAGTTACAAGGGGACACTTTGTTCCAGTGCAAATATATTTTTATATACGCAATGATAACAGTAACTCAAGTTACATACTTATAATAGTATCTTCCTCACGAGGAACTGAGATGATTACAAATCCATTATTATCATCATCATTTTTCATAGATAAGGAAGAAGAAAAAAGCCACACTCTAAGCCTTAGCTATATGTCAGTAAGACAGTGGAAGACTTGTAAAGAAAACACAGGGCTTTTCCTTACTAGCTTTTTGTCAGCTCAGTTTTTATAAAATTCTTGAAAAGGGATTTTGAGAAAAGAAGTAGCTGGAGAGTAATAGGTAGCACAGAAACAGGGTCATAATTACACCTGAGAGCAGGGCAAATGTTACTATATGTTGGATTTATTCTCTGAAGACCCTGTCTAAGTTGGACATTGATTGTGCCTTCTTGGACGTAGTTATCCTCAAACACAACCCATCTCTCTAATTCTACTCTTTTCCCAGCAGAAGATTTCTGGAAAATTAACCCTTCTCTTGTTGTTGTTGTCATTCTTGTTGGTTTTTTTAAATTTTTTTTTCTGTTACTAAATATCACAGGTACACTGGCTAATAGAAGCTGCATATAAAACCAGTCTGATAAGAAATGGCTTTTTGGTTAAACATTTAGAAGTCACTTCATGTCCTTCCGGTTAAGAGTATCATTTAGGTTACCCAAATCTAGATCTTAACATCACTTTTGCAGAACCAATTTCACAATTATATGCAGTATCTTTCCTTGCTTTCACTGTTTGTGGTAAAGGAGACTTTTAAACAGTTGCAATGGTATCAGCAGTTAACAGTCTGTGGAGCACCACGGCCAGCAAGTTATAGCTCTCCTAACCTCCTAAAGACCCCACATGGTCACATGGACTCTTGAATTTGCAGAAACAGATCTGTATCCTATTTTTTCTGCAGGATCCTATGATCTGGCAATAAACAATGCGGTTTGCTATTAATCTTTTTTTTTAAAGACACTGAAACAGGAAGTGTCGGATACCATACCTGTATGTTCCATTACAGCTATAATGGTGATTGCTGTTCAGATGTCTATTACACCTCTTTGGAAAGGTACATGTTAAAAGGACTGATACACACTGTTGCGTTATGGCCACCTCCTCTCTGAAATACTCTAATAATGCAGTGAACAATGGTGACATGTTGTAATAACTTTAAGCCCTGATCTGGTATTGCACACAAATGCATCTTTTACCCATGCATATCCTTATATTTACTACTTTGAGCTGCCCAAGTAAAACTACTTTTACTTGGTTCTTTCTGATAGTCTAAGTATTTTCTCCAAAACCTAACAATAGCTAAGTCACAAGTCAGGAATTTATGAGGAAAAACGTCAAGAATAGATGTTGAACAGGTCTCAGATTTCTTAAACTGGGCACCATTTACCAACTACATCCCTCTGCCCACACCCCTTGTTTTCATTAAAAAGTAAATAGGGGTCTCTCAGGGCTTTCTCACTCATTAGGGAGTGGCAAGAATAGATTCAAGTTTCTCTGGCCATGCTTAAATGGTCACATAGGAACCACATGCAGTCTAAGGGCTATGCAGAGGAACACTGCACAAATTAGCATATGCTGATTTCCAGGCAGGTGTCAGAGGACTGTCCCAGTACAATTGTGTCTTTTCTGAACTGGACTTCTTTCATGTCCAGTTGGACCAGAATGTAGGCAGAAAAGATTATAACTGACTAATTGGCCTAAACTGACCACTTTTGCCAAAGCTCTAATCACAGAAGTAGTAGTCAGCATTATTTACAATTTTATAGATCAAACCTCAGATTTAAAATTTCACTAGGGAATTGAATAGCAACCAGTGTAACAAGTTTAATAGGTTTTCTTGCAGTTAATATATATTATCTGATATTTTTAGAAATATTCAAGAATGCACTAATATGAAGGGTGCTGCAGTAAACATGGGAACTGTATCATGCTTACTTAGCTTCTATAAAACGGACACTCGAAAGATATATATATATATAAATGTTTTCTTCTGTTCTTTTTACATGGACATTCAACAGAACCTATGGATCCAGCATGACCCAAAGCTGTGAACCTGCACAAGCAACATCTTACAATTTCTCAACTCTGTTCTTTTCTAGTTATTTCCAGCCCACATAAATCTGTAACTCAGTTTGGTCATAAATGAAACAAGCTGCTGAACAGCACCAGCTGGATCTGATGAAATCAGTGTGTACAGCTGGGTATTATCCTCCTACTGCAGGTACCACAACTCTCATATCATCACGGATTTCCTGTGTGGCCTCATACATGCATTATACTGGCCAGATAACAGAACAAAACACAGAAGAACTCCAGCTGAAGTCGTCCATGGCAGATTACTAATTGTCTAGTATGCAGGTGAGCAATCGTCTTGTTTGTTGTACTTGGTGTCAACCTGGTTTAGAGAGTCCCCTGGGAGAAGTCCTGAGGGCAAAGGAGTCCAGGAAGGCTGGAAGGAGGAACTCTTATAGGTGTAGGAGCAGGCCATCCCCGTGTGCCAAAAGGTGAGCCAGCAGGGAAATCCAGCCTGGCAGAACAGAGACCTTTGGCTGGAACTCAGGGTAAAAAAGAGATTGGATCACCTTCGAAAGAAGGAGCAGGCAGCTTGAAAGGACTACAGGGATGTCATAGGGCTATGCAGGGAGAAAATTAGAAAGCTGAAGCCCAATTAGAACTTAATCTGGCTACTGACATAAAAGACAATAAAAAATGTTTCTATAAATATATCAACAAAAGGAGGTCTGAGGAGAATCTCACAGAATGGGTAAAGTTGGAAGGAACCACACTGGATCATCTGGTCCAACCTCTCTGCTCAATAAGGGTCATCCTAGAGCACTTTGCACAGGACTGCATCCAGAGGGCTCCTGAGTATCTCTGGTGAAGGAGATTCCACAACCTCTCTAGGCAATCTGTTCATGTGGTGGTCATCCACACATCAAGAAAGTTCTTAATGTTTTCCATCCTTTACTGGATGCAGGGGGAACATAGGGACAAGGGATAAGGAAAAGCCTGAGGTACTAAATTACTCCTTTGCCTCAGTCTGCAATAGCAAAACCAGCTGTTCTCTTGGTACCCAGTCCCCTGAGCTGGAACACAGCGACCGGGAGCAGAACGAAGTCCCATAGACCAAGGGGAAACAGCAACCTGCTACACCAGATAGACACACACAAGTTTATAGGGCCAGATGGGATCCACACAAGGATACTGAGGGAGCTAGCAGAGGCGCTCACTAAGCCACTTGCAATAATTTCAGTTATTTATCATCCACGTATTACAGGTGTTCTGAACTTCCAGTGCAGTCTGGATCACTCCATGGCAAATGGTAGAGCTGTTTCCACTCCCAGGATAGTTGATCCCAGGTATACTGGATGCCTCCCAAGCAGCATCCTGCACTCTGCTGCCAAAGGACTGAGAAAAACACATTAGCAATGTCAATTGTGATATGCTTCTTGGCTGCCTTTGACTCCAGCTTGTGTTGAAGTTCCAGCATGTCCAGTATGGCAGCACTTAGTGGTGGCATGACTTCATCCAGGCCATGATGGTCTATTGTTTGTCTCCTTTCCCTGTGAGACTTTCACACTGTCCATATGGGACTATTAAAGGGTGACTCTTGCTGATCACTCCTCAGCTCTCCAGCTGATGAATCAGCTCATGGATGGGAATCAGGGAGTATCAGTTGGTGCAATAATGCTGCCAATACGCTGCAGTGGTAGGAATCAGCATCTGCTGTTCTTCAGCCTTCAGCAACCCCACAACAGAAGGGTCCTCTGAGATACCTGGCAAGGTAGACAGCTGCTTAATTTTCTCCTTTTCCAGGGCAGCTATACTGAAAGCCCACCAGTACTCTTTTAGGTCTTTGAAATACCCTCTCCTGAGATGTCCACATGGCGGATGAATGGAGCCTCTGGGCCAGTCATAGAGGGCTGTTTTTGCCACTCATGCCCAGTTAGACTTAATTCTATCTTCAACACAGGTCCTGGGATCTCCCATTACTCCAGAAATACAGGTGGACTTTGCCTCTTTGTAATCTGATGTATTAGTGTACACTGTGCACTGGTATTTACTAGAGCCTTACAGTCCTGTGGGTCTGATGTACCAGGCCACTGGGATCCACATAGTCCAGTAAAACTCCTTCACCTGTCTGCAGGCAGGGCCCCTCTGGTACTGGTCATAGACGTCTCCATTCACTTGTAAAATCAGAATTAATTTCCATAGGATCAGAAGTAAGACCAATCCTTCCACTCTGACCGGGGAACTGCCCACTGAAGACTGGAGAAGTAATTTTCCTGGAAGAACGCCCGTTTGTGATTGCTTTTCTTTGCAACCCAAGTACCCATGCCTCTAGAGTCAAGGTAGGTTTTCCACCCCATTTCCTCATGTCCTCTTTCTGGTCCCGCAGGTAAAACCACAGAGTATCTTGTGGTGTACACCCTCTATATCCTCCCTCTTGAGCAAAAGCATACTCATTTTTAGCTGAGATACTGGTCTGTACAGGTGAGGAGTAGGATCTATCCTCTTTTTGTTGCTGGAATTCCTGGAACAGCTTTTCCCACTTTTGGACAGTTTTTTTACAGTCAAGATACAAGTTCATAGGGAAGAAGAGAGATTTTCTTCATATTGCCAGAGTTGGTGAGCCTCTCAATCCATCACTGGTGCCTCTTTGTCTTTCCAGGTAATTACTGCCAATGAGGTGGCATACACAGGTAGTGCATTCTGTACCAATTTCTGCCACATGGGTGATGTACGCTGGACTTTATCTTGATCTCTGGGTGACTGTGTATTGTTTGGGTCAGAACAAATCATCTCTAGCATGGCTAATTCCTGAACATACTGAATACTTGTCTTCATGGTGGTCCACCTGCCTGACACATAATGTCCTTCTTGAAAGGATTCCTTTCCTTCACGCCTGACAGGAATCACCTCCTCCCCAGGCTGAGGACTTGTGTCCTCTTTCCATTTTCTTTATCAATACTCCCTTACCTAGAAAGTGATCCCAGCTGCTTGGCTTCCTTACCCTCTAACTCCAGGCTACCAGATCCATTATCCCAGCATTGGAGCAGCCAAGTGACAACATGCCTGTCTGGATGATGGCTGAAATCTTTTCACACATCCTGCACATCATCATGGATAGGGATCAAGGGGTTACCTCTTGTTCTGCTTCTCCCTCCTGTTCTTTTGGTAACCCTGCTTTGTCCTTTACTAAGCAACCTGTCATGTCCATTTCGTCTTGTGTACAGGAGCAACTGACACCAGCATGGGTTGGATCTCAAGTTCAGCTGCGGTGCCTGTCAAGGGGGTTGGATTAGCTGCGGTGTCTGTCCTCAGGGGTGGAGTAGCCACAGTGCCTGTTGTTTTGTTCTCTGATCCAGAGACTTTCTCTTCCCCTGCAGAGTACTGAATAGTGATGAACAGGGCTTGGTAGGTAAAAAGTTATCATTATTAATAGTTTCCAACAGATGGCTCCCAAAGTACAGTGGTGACAGCGATGCTGAGTACAAATACTAGATTAGTTTCATGACCAGCAATTCTATCCTACCATAAGCCAGCGTTACAAAGTACAGCAATGTGATAACTTTAGCCCAGTTCCCACGGGTGAGATACTGCAAGTAAGGTATGACATAACACAACTAAAAGAACAAGCACGCCAACTTTGAGAGCAAATAAATCAACTTTGTGACCAGCGACTATTAAACTAATAGAACAAATGCTTGTAATAAAATTATTCTAACACATTCCAGTCAGATTTGTCATTATCTCAAGACATCATGCCCCATGCTGGGAGTCAAAAAGACCTGTTAAGGACTGTTATGGTTTAACCCCAGCATCTCACAGCTGCTCATCATCACCACTCCCTAACCCACCACTGGTGGTATGAGGAGGAGAATCGGGGAAAAAAAGGTAAAACCCGTGGGTTGAGACACGTACGGTTTAATAATTAAAGTAACATAAAATACGATAAAAATAACAATATAATTGTAGTGCAAAAAGGGAGACAAAAATAAAACAGAGAGAAATAAAACCTAAGAGAACAAAGTGACACACAATACAATTGCTCACCACCTGTTGACCCTGAGCAGAGATCAAGCCCTTCCAGCCAACTCCTCCCAGTTTGTATACTGGGCATAATGTTCTCAGATATGGGATATCCCTTTGGCCAGTTCAGCTCAGCTGTCCTGCTCATGCTCCCTCCCAGCTTTTTGTGCCGCTCCTCACTGGCAGAGTACGAGAAACGGAAAAGTCCTTATGTAGGGTAAGCACTACTGAGCAACAAACAAAACATTACAGTTCTAATCAACATGATTCTCCTACTAAATCCAAAACATAACACTTTACCAGTTACAAGGAAAAGAATTACCTCTATCCCAGCCAAAACCAGGACAATGTGGCACTTAGGGACATGACTGAGTATTGCACCTGCTTTTCTCTGTCTCAGTCTCCTCCATACAGAACCCGCCTCTAATTCCTTTTTCTCCATTGGTCTCAGTTTCGATAAATCTGCATTCACATTTGGTATGGATGGCACCATCACCCAAGTGATCTTACACTTCTGTGGTGGTGGTATTCTTACTGTGGTTATGTAGGTGCTCTTCACGGTGTATGATCCTGCTACACAAAAGATGAGCTTTTCAAAATATTCTACTTCAAATCCCTGTGAAGTTTGGCTGTCCCTCACAATTCCTCCATAACAACATCTGTGAGATCCAGCCAACTTTCACAGTTTGATCTGTAGCTTTCATCAGCTGCTTACAATGTTATGTTCAGCAATTTCTCACCACATTCTCTAGATTTCCATCTCCCCTCAGTCAGCCTAACCTCCAGCCAGGCCCTAGTCAAGAGCCCGATCATTTGCCTACACCCCTAACACCATCTTTGTATCAAGTTAATCAGAAAACCATTTAAATCACTCATATAATCCTCACACCACTGTTAGAGCCAATCCCTGAGGTATCCTTCCTGACACGAACAGCTCGAACAGTTCTTATTGACGCTTCCTTTTTGAAATCTGTTGATTAGCCAGTTTCTACATCAGTATTTTGTGTGTGTGAAAAACTGTGCATTTTACAGACTTCCAGCAGAAACTGGAACCAGACAACACAAAAAAGCTCAAAAGAACAATGATTCTCGTTATTTTATTGATTGAATATGCCCATCAATATAGAAAAAAAGTTTACTTTCCAAGTCCAGTCACAAAGCACGCATCCAATCTGTAACTGAAAAAATGCCATGGGTAAGATCCACTGATACACAAACACAACAACAAAAAAATTACACATAAATCTCAAAGTAGGCAGTAGCGACAAATAGGTAGTATGCCATGGAAACATAACACGTAGGAGGATTGGGAATACTAGACATCTGGTGATTATTTTTGCCGCTCTGAATCTTAGTAGTTGTTACTTACCACTTTCAGAACACCTTCTCCGTCGTTGAGGTGACTGCCATTTAGAGTGTTTGCTTCTTCTCATGGACATCCACAGGTTGTAGCAATATATGGGGAGTCAGGAGTAGTCCAGGTACTCTCAGTTAATGGCATCCATGAATTTCTCAGCAAAGCTTTCTCCAAGTGCACTTTCCACCAAATCAGCTCCACTGAATGTCTGTCAACAGTTGCAACCAAAGACCTACCATTTTTTTTCTTTTATGTAAGCTCTTCATAGGCTTCAGACATTAAACCTCAAGTACCAAATTGAGAGGACGGGCTAGAGGCTGACAAATTTTCAACCAGAGGAGGAAAGCCTCTCTCTTTTATCTATCGTAGAAAACACCATAGTGTGGTATAAAGATTTTACCAACGTTTGAAAAATCCTTTGTGACTCACTGTACCTTTGCTAGGTTTGGATTTGCAATACCATTATCCAAACTGATACGAAATCCTACAATACGATGAGGTACTTAAAATAACGAAACAAGATTCCTCTGATAGTAACTCATTACAGAAGACTGACCTCTCTCTCCTTTTGTTTGTCATCCAATCTAGTACTTGATTTTGCAATTCACAATTCTCTTCTGTCATTCAAAGTGGAATTACCTTTAGGTGGAAACTTCAGTTGGTATACTCCTTAAATTCCCTATATATCTATGACTTTGTATTAAATAAAATGAGAAGCAAAAGCATTTATAAGCAAATAAAGAATGGTTCTACCAACAATCCAAAACGCACTTATATTTTATATTTTGTTGAAGAATACTAAATGGAGGTTCCTTTATTTTTTTCTATGAGTATTACAGCCTTTCTTTCTCTGACTCTTCTTCTCTTGTTGGTTTTTTTTTTTTTTCCAAGACCTATCCCATTTTCTTTCTCCTATTTATTATGGGTTTTCCAGGAATCTATATGGTATAAAGATTTCTTGTCCCAGCTACAGAAATTAAATGATAGCTCCTTACAGCATTATTCACTTACTAGAACAATACAACTTTCCTCTCCTTTGATCCCTTCAAAACTCCTGCTAATAAAATAATCTGTCTCTATGTTCCTCAAGTGAAGACAGATGCAGAGCAGATTCATGCAACTTGTGCTGTTTCTTTATATTTTCACTAGATTTGGATTCTGGTGGAACATAACAGCACCAACACAACAAAGCCACCAAAACTGTGTATATGGAAGGAGGAGAAAGGCAATGCTGAAGAAACATCATCTCACTTAGGCTTAGCTGAGAGTCAGAACTGCTCTTTACTTAGTAGAGAAACACAGGGACCTCCATGGGATTGTCCATTACATTCTAAAATAGAATGTAATTTATGTAAGTTAATTTAATTATTTAATTATTTATTATGTTATTTAATTAATTAATACATTAATTTAATGTAATAGAATGTAATTTATGTGTAAATTCAGTGTTTGGACTGAATTTCCTTGTTGAAATCTTTTTGTTGAGTATAGAGTGAGCCTGTATCACTAGATTAGACGACATATTTAAAACGTAGATGAATAAAGAAGAATGAGATAAATTTCAAAGAAAGGCCAGTGTAGATATCTTAATATCAATACATCATGTGATGTCTATGGCAAGCGAATGATTAGCAACTTATCAAATTAATCAATTAATCAAATTAGTAAATTATCAAACAAATAAAATCTGATTTTTATAATGTGCTACCAATCTTGAAAATATAGTATTATAAGCATAATATTGAATATATTATAAGCATCAGAAGAACCCTACGGCTGCAAAGAACACACAAATTATTGTGTACAGCCAGAATACAAAGCGAGAGGCCGAACTGTTCCACTTAGTGCGTTTGCATTACTATAATCCACGAAGAACGGGACAGCTCAGAGAAGGAGCTGCTTTTAGCAGCCTTAGGCACACTGCAGATATGGGATCGGCTTATGAAGGATCCCTCAGAGGAAAAGGTAGAGAGGAGATGTAACCTCAAGGGGCTGGTCAGGAAACACGGCCCCGCTATTCCGTTACAGCTAAATGAAGCTTCAAATTATAACCGGGCATGGCCAAAGCAGAAAAGGGTTTTCAGGTACATAAATTAAGTAAGTCGGCGCTACCCCATTCCCGGCCTCCCCACCTATAAGCTGAAGCGGGTCCCTGCCTCCCCAGCGCGCCTGCGCCTCCCCTCGACCCCACAAGGCGCTGGGACCCGCGGCCGCCGCAGCCACCGGCCAATGGGCGGGCGGGCCTCCTGTGTTTCCCTCCTGCGGCCAATCAGCGCTCGCTTCCTCCCGCCTCCCGACCAATGGGAAGGGCGCTCTTGGGCCGTCGCTCGCATTCAAACCGGGGGCAGCGCGCGAAGGCGCTCGGTCGGAGCCGCGTCCCGGCCCCGCAGCGGCGGCGGCCTCGGTGAGGGCNGTGGCCCGGGGGGCAGCGGGGGTACTGGTCTGCGGTGAGGCCGCAGAGGAGCGGAGCCGGGCTCGGCTCCTCCGCAGTCCCGGGGCTGCCACTTCACTGGGCTTCCGCCCCTGAGGGCGAGGAAACCTGGCTGCGTCTCCTCGTCTCACTCGCCGCCTCATGGTCTTTGTTTATGCCCCATTGCCTTACCTGCTCCACTGCTGTGCAGTCCCTCTCTTACCTAGCCCTATTTTGTATCTTCGAGTCTTATCCTTTCTGTGTCTTGCGTTAGATTTTAATATTTTTCTATTTCTTTTCTTCTCTAGTGTTGCTGATTTTTTAAAATCGACACTGCTTTTTCTTAGTGCTGGGAGTTTTTGTTTCCCTTTTAAGAAAATCCTGATTTAGGACTTGTAAACAAAACCAAAGAAAGATAATGCACTTGTGTAGATTGTATGTTTTAAAGCCTGGGTAGATGTTTCAGAAACAGGTGTCATTTTACCTCTCCTCCGTAGGGGACTTAAAAGTTCTTCATCCTATAGTATCTTGACATTAGTAGATGCTTTAATCAGGCGTAGGAACAGAACTAAATAACTATTCGAGATAACAGAGTAGCTACAATGGTGTTGACATATAAGAAAATATAGGTAATAGGATAATGTTAATTTCTTTTACTAGACTGATCAGTTCACTTGGTGGATAAGAGCCGGGTAAACTCTTGGGCACTTGGTTAAAATTCTTACTGCACTCTACAGTTCTTTGGGTAGACAAAAGCAAAATCTCAGTAGATTCCAGGGGTAGGAACAGTGCATCTTTTTGTTCAATAGTTAAACAATATTTTCATACTTCCTTAAAATTAGCAGTTGAGGAAAAACTGCATCTGGCTTCATTTGGAAACAAAACAAGTAGTGTAATAGAGCAAATACAGTATTTCAAGACTGGATGCTTGTACTTCTTTTTATTAATAATGGGTATTTTCGAGTGTGTTAGACATGGAATCTTATCACCAACCCGTACTGCCACTTCATCTGTTTGTTGCTCTCAAGTCTCTGTCCTTTGGCTCCTTACTTAGTGGGTCTGTTTGAGGGGTTGAAGTTACTTTAACTTCTACACTTTATTTAGAGGTAGTTCTGTATCTTCCTGATCTTTGCCTTATATGTTCTCCCTGTTCCCTGGTTTTCTGTGCCTAACCTTCTCTCCTGTAGGCATTTCTAGATCTCAGGTATGCTGCAGTGCAGCTGTTGCAGTTAGAACCTCAGTTCCTATTCAGTGCCTATGTCAAAGCTTGTGGCTGGTTTAGGTCTTTGCTGTTGTCAGATTTTGAATATATATACCAGGGAAATTCATGGCAAATGATTTAAGAGTAACTATGCAGCAGATTAAGAAAAAAGGAACCTCTGAATACTTGCTTATGGTTGAACATCGGCATGAGCAGAAGGATTACTGGCAAATCATGTCAATACGTTGATGAATATGCCCTTAGTGTACTTTTTAGTTTCTAAATGTCACAGCAAGCTGATACGTTTGGAAGTGCTTGTCTTCATTCAAAAAGTTTTCTTTAAGCTTTTTTTGTTCTGTTTTTATTACTAACTAGGAAAAGTTTTATTGATTATAATGAAAACTGTATTTCTGGGATATCATGAAGATTAGGCGAGCTTACAGGGTAATCTTTCAATGTTTAAGCCATCCCTTTTTGATCCACAGGAACTTCTTCAGGATGGAGAACTACATTTCTTGCCTTTGGGTTCTTGGGATTATCTGAGGTAGTCTGACCCTCATCCATCTGACCTTTTTGACAAGGCATATCCATTCTTCTGGAGACTTTTTTTCTATAACCCATTGAACCTTGAGCAGTTAAGCAGAACATCAGAAATGTAAGTTTGATGTATATCGTGGAGACTTAAAATCTAATTTATCCAGAAATTTATTTTTCTTTTTAGTCTACTGCATTTGTGAAGCTATCACTGCAGGAAGAATAATGAACCTTTGACATTGATGAGGAAAATATAAAGACTGTGTTTAAGAAATCCAAAATCCACCTGGGAATTGTTAGCAGTTACAGTTGTAATGAGATATTGTGGTATTACTTATCATGAGGTAAATTTCTTTTGGTTGTCTTGGTGCTTCAGGTTCTGGAGAAGCTGACTTCATCCACGGTTTGAGGGGATGAGTACAGTTCAGAAACAGATCTCTACGGATAGTCTCACCTATAAAGAGGAGATTTGGAGTATCTGATTTCCTGTAGCCCCTTCTACTGTATTTTTAAAAGGCAAAACTGCGATGTGTACCAAAATTTTCCTTATGAAGTAAATAACTATCATCTGTAGAATGGCATGTGAACAGCATTTGCTGTGGTAATCACCTATGTAATTTTTAGCAGTGTGATCCCCAAAAGATAGGACAGTTTGCAGACCTGCTCTCAGGACAGCCTAAATTGACTCTTAGGGAGAAACAGATATTAAAGCAAGTTCCAAACAAGCATCGAAATGAAAATTTATTCAGCATACATTTTTGAATATAAATGAGAGAAGAGTTCCTTCTTTCGTCTCTGTTCAGTGAAACAAAAACTGTATTTCAGATACTACTGATTTAGCATACAGTCTTTAGCTTTCATAGGTTTTTTGGCTTCTTTCATTGTAGGTCTTGCTTGAGGCTATTTGAGTGTCTCTCCAGACCCTTAAGGTGCTGAGGACTCTTCATAGTGGTAATGTAGACAGTGCTTTTGCTGGGTTAAGTCTTGGAATTTACGCAGTGAAACTGTGTTTTGAGCCTACAGAACAACACTTCTGTATAGACACGAGCAGACTTGATATTCTTGGTGGGTCGTATTTAGTTCAGGATGAACATGAAATATGCCTGCTTTTGCCTTATAAGCAAGCTCTTGTAAGCATGATAATTCTGATTTGTGGTCTCTACCTGGAGAAAGCTGGGAGTCTGGTGCTTTTGAAGACATGCCAGCTTCTGGTGAATAATGCTCTGAAAGTTATTTGTGACCCTTCCTGAGAGTGGTGCCTGATGTATTTTTTAGATAGTGGGGTTAAAGGTGGATGAACCTCATTCCATTCAATTCCTTCTCTATCAATAATTCACCTAAGAATAGATCTAAAGCTTCCAAGCCCTCCAGCAGCTTTTTGTTGACTTGTTATACACAAGTACAAAAGGAACAAAGACCAACATTTCACTGTAGAACTAAACTTAGTCTTTCTTTGAACCTATTTAACCTGTCTGAAGTGCATTACTTTCCCTGTTTCTGGGCCCGACTTGACAGTAACTAGGAAGTCAAATCCCCTAAGTGTGCACTAAATTCACCACAGTTTTTGGTAAAATTCTCATGTTCGTTAGATGCGTGGAACATTGATGTGGGAAAAGCTGTTTATTGTAGACAAAAAAAAAAAGGAAAAAATCATTAGAGGTTTTTTAGTTTATTTTAGCAGTCTTGCTCTGCTCAGATTGCTTAGATTCTTGTCTCTCAGATGTATGCCTGTGTTATATCAGCTGATGATAAACTGTTAGAACATTGAGGATTTGGTGTAAGTTTCTTATAAGAAGTCTTTGAATCTCTAAATCTCCTTTTAGAAGCTTAAAAATAGGTGTCACTTGTCTTTGTCCTTTGGGCAGAGGAGAATATGAATTCTTTTCTGCTTAGCCCACTGTGAAAACTGTAACCTGTGGCAAGGAGCTTGGATTAACATTGTGTGCTGAACTAAAGCCAGCCTAATTATGAGTTCAGAATGTGATTTAATGCAATAGACTGGAAGCTATTTCAGACAATGCATCCTACTCCCCATTTTATTCGAATGTTGAATATACCTTATTGGAAAGGGCTGCTGTGGAGCACGGATTAGGATTTGGGTGGATCAGCTAAGTGCCGATTCTTTTTATTTGTCCAAGTTGTCTTCTATGAAGAAGCTTACTTGTATATCTACACTGACAAAGGCTTAATAGAGTATTTGTTACATAATGTGGTTGAGTCTCAAGCTGCAAATGATACATGAGAGGCTTTCCCGGGGTAATTCCAATCAAAGTGAGCTACAACAGGGTTCTTCAGTAACTTCACTGTTTTTTAACCTTGTGCCTGCAGATGGAGGAGACAGACCTGAGTGAAAGAGGATTGCCGCAGATTACATCAATCATGAATAGAGTTAGAAACTTGAAAAACAAATACAGAAATGAAGAGAATATCACAGATGAGTTTAACTATACTAAAATCTCAGCTGATACAACAGGTATTTGGTTTTGTTTTTCTACTGTCACTTATGCATAAGATCTTAACTTAGACTGAGTGTAAGAACCGTTAACTGAAAGGATTTCAGTTTAGTGTTTCTTCAGTATTAGTGACCATAGAGTAAATTTCATCTCTCCTTATTTCTTAGCTGTGTTGCTTTAATCTTGTTTAAAAATAGTCTGTAACTGTCTTGCACGAAAGCTTATGAAAAGTGTTTTCTTCTGTACATGTTTGCTGCTGCTTTAATCAATCTCCTTTTTTGTTTTTCTGTCAGATAACTCTGGAACTGTTAATCAAATAATGATGACAAGAAATAATCCAGAAGATTGGCTATGTTTTTTGCTTAAACTAGAGAAAAAGGGTGTTCCTCAGATGGATGTTAGCCTACTCAATAGACTCATTGGTCGTTACAGTCAAGCTGTGACTGCACTGCCTGCAGAAAAACATTGTCAAGATGAGAGCTATGCTCGCATCCTTGTGAGATTTGCTGAGTTGAAAGCGTAAGTATAAATTTTCAATATGAGAACTCATCATTCTGTGTTTGAATTAAGAAAAGAATACTTTTTTTTTGTGTTTTTGCAATAAATTATTATTTTGAGTGTGGATGTTTTTATTCTGGTTCCTTGAAGGTAAGGAGCTTTGGTTAGTCAGCTTATATGTTTTCTCCACAGTACTTGCATTTTTTGTGTGTGCTAATAAACATGATTGTTTCGAGCTATTTGATTTAGAGATGTTAACACACTTCTAATTTTGTCTTGGATCTCCAAGTAAGGTGCAAGGGGGAATAGCATGAGTTCCTCTTTTGAGCTTTATTTTAGTATGCTTTCTCTCTTACTAGAAAAGGCTTATCACAGTTTCATTAGATTAGCTGCCTTAGGATAGGAAGAATGTCTCAGAACGTCATTCTCTAGTTCCATACTTTGAACGTTAATTTCGGTTGTGGTCATTTATTGCTTTATTCAGCCCAAATTTGAACAGTGTGGTTGTTCAGATGTGTTCAGACATAATTTGGGACGGGGTTATAATTAGAATTTTTTTCGTAAGGGGTTCTTTTGTCACTTGAAATATCATTGCAGCAAATATTTTGATGAAGAGCTGTATTTAAACAATGCAGCAATCTAACAATTAGAGCTGAGCAGGTGATCTGCCTGTGAGCATAGCTAATCTTTCTCTTGTATGTTCTTCCCCTATTTTACTTTTTGGCATATGGTTTCATCTTGCAGAATGATAAATGTCTAGTTCTCTGTACTGTCATTTGCATGGATCTTGCTGCATCACTGTTACTGAAAGCATACAGTGAGAGTAATCTGTTGAATCTCCTGTTGAGAAACAGGAGTGAATAATGACCTTGTGAGTCTTTAGTATCTTGAAGAAGGGAAAGTGTTTTTGTGTAAGTGGAGTAAAGAATCTCTTCCAGAAAGGTTTGAAGAAACGTTGCAAGATGGCATTCTTATTCAAAGGTTAATTGCTTTTCCTTAGAGCAGAAACTGTATAACATAGGCTTCTGGATCGTAGTCTGTGGAAATTCTTTTCCAGAGTAGTGGTCAAGTCACATCTGTTATCTCATTGTAGGAGAGTTTAAGTTCAGAAAGATTATTTCCTACCTCCCTAATGACTTGAACCTATTTTCACTTGATCTTTAGAACATGGTTTGAAAGGTGGATACTTTTAAGATGTGTACAAGAGCTATCTTCAGTATGCTGTGTGATATATTGCAGAAAGCAAAACCAAAGGTGCTGTCAGTAGCTTGTTAATGCATTAATAGTATGAACAGTTCTGTTTGTGGTGTCTCACTGAAACGTCTTTCGTTGTTTCACTGCTACAGCCTCTAGGGACCTTCTTGGGAGAGCAGTCTGTCTCGTTTCACTATTGAAATGCACTCTACAGCGGTACTAAAATAACATCTACTTTAGTAGCCAGTATTATTGTAGAATCTCCCTATCTCACTAGGTAGCTTAGATCTGCTCTTTTTGTTTTCTGCTGTGTATTTTTTAATTGGCAAATATCATCAGTCATATGTTTGACTTGCCGAATGAAAATTTGTTGTAAAAAGATGAACAAACCACTCCAAACCCTTTTTAAAAAATGTATCCACCAAAATCTGATATAGCATCAGTCCCAATGGAACTTCATTATAAGCATCTACCTAAATGATGATTCCTCATTTGAAAATTACTTTCAGATACTAGCTTGTTCTTAATCATTTATTATAAGCTAATACTTCCTTGTCCACAGTGACATTTAATATCAGTTTTTTATATGAAACTACATTTATGAACTACATCTGTAATCACATCAGCAGTGAAATTGCTTTTGACTGATTGGACCTAAAACCCAACAATGTTGATTGTCTGTAGTTTTTGGAGATGAATCTTAAGTTAATCAGTGTCTACTTATTTGGATCTTTTGTGTTTGGTGTATTTACTTACTGCTTATAACTTTTTCTCATTGCTCATAATTTTTTTTCAAAATTTCCCTTGTATTCTACACTTACCTTTTCTGTTCCTGGCTGTCAGTTTGTCTAGTACTACATATTTTCTCTTTGCTTGGTTTTAGCTTCTGTTAAAGAAAATCCTCTCATCTCATGATTTCATAGAGTGCTTCTGGTTTATTTTTTTAGCTGTTGTAAGTAAAGCAATATTGATACTGCAAGTGAAGTGACACTGATAGGTGCTCTGATGATACTGCCTTTGGTGGGAGAAGAAATTTGCTTTTCAGTAGAATTGTTTGCTGTTCTCCTAAAGGTTCTCCCTAAACAAGGTGGAAAAGCAAGTCAGCATCACAAACTTCAGAAGCAGTGGCAATGGCTTGAGATTTAAGTATCTACTGCCATCGACACTGTTTTGTTCTGATTGTAGAATGTTAAGCGGTTGGAATGGATCTTAAAGATCATCAAGACCCAACGCCTCCTGTCGTAGGCAGGGACACCTCCCACCTAGAGCAGGTTGCTCAAGGCCTTTTCCAGCCTGGCCTTGAATGCTTCCAGGGTTGAGGCACCCACAACCTCCTTGGGCAATCTGTTCTAGGGTCTCATCACCTTCATAGTAAAGAATTTCTACCTCATACCTAGCATAAATTTCCCCTTTCATTTTGTACCCTTTTTTCCTAGTTCTACCACTAGAGTTCCTCACAATAAGTCCCTTTCCGGCTTCCCTGTAGGCCCCCTTCAGATACTGGAAGGTTGCTATGAGGTCTCCATGCAAACTTCTCCAGGTGAACAGCCCCAGCTTTCCCAGCCCATCCTCATAGGAGAGGTGCTCCAGCTGCCTAATTATCTTTGTGGCCCTTGTCTGGACTTATGTTGACAGGTCCCTGTCCTTTTTATGTTGGGGGTCTGAGAGCTGAATGCAGTGTCTCAGGTGGTCTATCCCAAGAGCAGAGGGGAAGAATCACCTCCTCTGACCTGCTGGCCATGCTCGTTTTGATGCAGCCCAGGATTCTGTTTGGCTTTTGGGGCTGTGAGCGCACACTGCTGGCTCGTGTTGACTTTTCCATTGGCCATCACCCCCAAGTCTTTCTCCCCAAGCCTACTCTCAGTCACTTCTCTGCCCAATCTTTAGGTGAGAAACTGGATTATTCTGTTCTTGGCACTGGACCTTTTTTGTCCTGGTATCTTCTCTAGCTGTAGTCTGGCTGTGCCAATATCTTTTGACCTGTTATGATACCAAGGTTGTCTGAAGAACCCTTGAGTGTGCTCTGAAATAGTCGAGGACAAGCAATGCTTCTCTGATTATCTTTATTGTACATTAACAATGCCAGACCTGCTCTCATGGAATGCTTCTGACTGCAGCACAGTGCTACCAAGCGTGTGGCACTTGGTGCCTATTGCTAGTGTTAGGTCTTGTTCTGTGTATTGCTATCCAGGTTCTTGCAGCTTTCTACAGGAACTGAAATTTTAACAAACTCTTTGAAAGTGAATGTAATACATTACAGTTTAATTTCTCTTGCTCAGACTTTGCCTGCAGATGGGTTATTCTGTGCCTGTCCTATTGCTTTGGATGATCAGAGGTCAGTAAACCTACATGACTAGTAACCTGCCTAAACTATGAGAAAGTTCTCTCATTCAAAATTCCACAGAATTCTACTGAAAACGTTTTTCACCTTTCCACATTGTATTTTTCTGTACTTTTATTTTGAACCATGATCATAAATCCTTCACTCTTCCCACTTCTAAGTGGTACCTTTGCTTATATGTTGAGGCAAGGGGGAACTTTGGAGAGAATTCCTTTATCTCTTGGTTATGGATGTTGGTAAAAATGTTAAGCTCCCTTTTTTTTTTTTACATCTGTTGGAATGTAACAGTAATGTATTTCATAGTAATGTAGATTTAGGCCTTTTGTATCTTGACTGGTATTTACTTAGGCTGTAGTTCCTCTTGAATATTTAAATGTTGGTGTGCTGTGTGCTAGCATTAACCTGCTCAGCAATCTATGGCTGTGACTGTAACACTAGGGTTAAAATTTGCCAAAAGTAAATGAACTATGGAGTGTGAAGGAGCTTAGGAATTGAGTCCTTTGAGTTTTGGGAACGTTCAGCTTGATACCTTTCAATTATTAGAATTTTAAGATTCTTTGCTTATTTGTACTTCACTGATTGCTCTAAGAAAGAGGAAAATGTTTAGCCTGTAAGTGGATTGCTTTTTCAAAGTTATCTAAAGGTTTCATCCAGCACATGGAACATCATCCCTCCAGCTCTTTATCTTGTGTAACTATGAATATGCTGTCTTTACAGTCTTCAAGATCCAGAGGAGGCACGGGACCAGTTTCATCTGGCCAGACTGAACTGCAAGAAATTTGCTTTTGTGCACGTGGCTTTTGCACAGTTTGAGCTATCACAAGGTGTGTAAAAAAAAAAAACTTGTTTGGTGTTGCTGTTCTGTGTTCTTGATTTTGTTGTTTTAAACTTCTTCCTTACATAATTTGTAAGGAAACTGATAGGTATTAAATCAGAAAGAAAAAAATCTGGATTTTTTTTTAAATTAAAATTTACTGAGAACATGTGTTCACTTTTAAAATGAAAATATGCACACAGTTCATTGGTTTTTTCCTTTTTAGAAATAACTTTCAAGCCAGGTGAAAATTGTTAGTAGTTTCTACTTTTCTAATTTAGATCTTGCAGTAGAAGGTTTTGAGTAAGGCTCCTCCTGCATTGAAAAGTGAGGCTCAAATAATTTGCTTGCTTGTGGAAGAAATTCTGTCTTCTTCCAACCAGCATCTGTAGTTTATGTTTTTTATTAAACCAAAATACACTGTCAATGTGCAATTTGGTTGCCCTGGTACTTGGTAACAAGGCTGTGTTGGCTGCCCATAGGCTTGTGGTTTTGGGTGTCTCTTCTTTTGTTCCCATGGGTGATTTGAATGAACAGTGATCTGTGTCACCCTGTTTATTTCTTCCTTTGACAGTTTGCTCTGTACAGAAAGGCATGGACCTTCCATGAAAGCTGTTTTCTTATTTGAATGGAGAAGACTTTATGGATATATTTTGAGTTTTTTGTGGTTTGTTTTCCTTCATGTTTTTTTCAAGTTGTTGCCTAGTATGAGAAATTCTCCCCAAGCTTAGCTGCACTAAATAAATTAAATTAATATGGCTATTCTACACTCTAGATTCTGAATACATTTTACTAGTTAATTCCTTTCTTCTGTTTATTTTCCACTGGTAGTGTTTTTGCCTATACATTTTTGCTCCAGTGCTACTTCTTAACTGTAATTTAGGATACAGTTTAGATGTTCAAAGTGTGGGACATGAGGCAGAGCCATTTTGTTAAAGTCGATGAGTATATACTCATTTTTGTCTCCTCAGATTTTCCAGTTTTTCTTAACTGTAAGTTGATGGGTAATGGAGCAGGAAAGGCCATGAACCAGCCCCCACTAAGAAGTACGTTATGTAAAATGATTGATGGGAGAAGTTTTAGGAACGACTCCTGTACAGGATGGGGCAAAGAAGACGTAGGTCTATATGTTTGTGTCTTGAAATTACACAGTTTCTGTGCTATGCATAAGGCAGTTACCTGACCAGTCTTATTCTAATATACACTTGTGGTATTGAACTTTTAAACAGTAGTAGAAAGAAGCTAATAATTTATTTAGTGAGCACTGGATGTTTATTTAAACAGATCATTAAACACTAATATTGCAATAACAAAGATACTGTTAAATGAGTGTAATAAAACCTATTGTGTAATTTAACAAAGTGTAGAAATGTTGCTACAGGTTACCAATGACTAAATTCATCCTGTAGCTATGGGATGTGTTCATGCAATAGTTTATCTTACTTTGACAGCAAGTAATCAACCTAAAATGAAGTCCTAATCCCAAAGGAAATAAGCCAGTTATGACTGGCTTTGTTCTATCTGCAGTGTGCTCTCTGATTTGTATCTGTTACCCTTGAGCTGATCTAGGTGTCCTTTGGTAATGTGTATGGAGCTACAGTGTCCCTGCTGGGTGCTTCAAAGAGGATTAGTAGAACATGTGAGTTACATGTTGTTACTTAAGAGTGCTGTTCCTTTTTCACTGTGTCCACTTAGGCCAGAGGGAAAGGAGGAGGGTAGTGCTTTGTTAACTTCTTCATCCCAGTGATTTCAGCAGTGCTTGCAACACCTGTCAGTATTTCCTTTTGGATTAAGAAGAAAAAGTTAATTGTACATTCTCTTCCTTAGCTCACGGTTTTTGCTCAAGATAAAAGCTCAAGTTGAAATTGTGAAATTAGACTTGGCAAATTGATGTTGATTTCTTAATAATTGAATATTAATGACCTGGAAATGGAGTGACGCAATAAAGGTGCCATTCTGTTTTTGTGGCTCTTTTTTTTTTTTTTTACTTAAATACTGACTACAATTTCATTTAAATACCTCAGATGAGGAGTCTTTATTTGGGTACCTTGAGTGGTTGTACTTGAAGATGATTTGCTGTGAATTGGTGAGAACTCATGACAGTTAATAAAACTCTGCTCTTGGCTATTTTGAATCTTATGCCAAGGTGGTTGATTCAGGCTTTTGGTATGTGATGAAATGGACTGACTGAAACTCAGAAACACTTCTGGCTTTGCTTTTGTGCCTTGGATCCTTGTCTGTTAAGGGGGATGAAGCGGGTAATTTTTCACATACATGTTTTGGTATCATGCTCTTTCTTACTCAACGAGGCACATAATACTGGGAGGAATTACTTTCTAGTAGCAGATCATGTTGAAGCAATGTATGGTTACTAAATATAGCCAAAGGTAGAATCACAAAATGCTGGTTAAGGATTCTTAAAGCCTATCCACTTGCTAATGATTTGGGAGAAAACCCGGTATTTGCCTATATGGTTAAAAACAAAATTCTAACAAATTAGCACAAAATTGTTTTAAATGAAATTATAGCTCATCTAATTTTGGTGTTTCCTTGCTTCAATGTCTGACATCATCCATTTAATATTCTTAAAATAGGTTATTTAAAGCATAAGTTCTTGTTACCTACACTACACTTCCACCAGCCTGAACTACAGGCAACACTGATGTCTAACTTAATTTACAAGTGGAGTTTTGAGTGCTGCAGACATGTTGCTCTTAATATACTATTATATATTATAAGGAATATACTTAAGTATATGCATATGTGGCATGTATGTAAGAACAAAGTAGTTTATGTTTTGCTGCTTTGGAATGGAGGAAGAAGGGCATTTGGGGTTTCAGGGGCATTGACAGCTGTAGCAAAACATTGCATCGTTTTGCCCAGATGTTCCTTAAACCAAGGAAAACATTGTGGCTACAGTATACTTTTTTTCCTTATTTGGCTTTACTTTTTCTAATAGATGCTCGTGTGCATGTTTATGTATGTAAATTGACTGCTTCAATATGTTTTGTTGAAACATTCCCTTTTCTATCCAAGCTCTCTTCAAAGTTACCTGTTTATGGCATTTAGTAATGTCTAAAAGTGCAATGAAAAAATAACCTTGCTTTTCTCTCCTCTCTTCTTAGCTGTAATGCTGTCCAGAGTAGTGATGTTTTACTTAACAACAGCTGGTTTTAAATTTGGTTTCTATTAAGTTCATTACAGATGTTTTATAATATATACATAATAAAATTTTGTATGGGTTAGATCTGAGTGGAAGTCCATAAAGGTCATGTTTCCTTGCTGATACTACAGAAAAAATGGATTTTAGAATGTGTTGTATTTTCTTACAGTTCCTATAACACTAAAAAAATACTGAGAATGCATATTTTGTGACTTGGTATTCAACTTATTGTGAAAAATTGACTTGTGTGATTCACTTGTAACTATTTTCAGGCAGTTTCCTTAAAATGGTAATGTAAGGGGAGAACTCCCTAATGAACAATCGCTTCATGGAATGATGCAAAGTGAATATAAGACAACATGAATATAACCATCTCCTTAAAAAAATATTGCCCCTCTGTAACTGTTTTTTTACTTCTGTGATTTCTAACTCTGTGCTTCTTACCACTTAGAAAATGAGAAGAAGTGTAAGCAGATCCTTCAGAAAGCTGTGGAGTGCTCTGCTGTTCCCCTGGAATTGTTGGAAACTGCTCTGCAAAACTTTCATTTGAAAAAAAGGCAGTTACTTTCAGATGAGGAGAAGGAGAACTTTACAGGTAATTGCAGTTTCTTAAAATATTGGTCGAGTTTATGCATGATGTGATTCTAGATTGGAAAAAAGTCACTAATGTTTGTCCCTTCCAGATACGAATGCAGAATCTCTATTGTCCAATAAACAGATATATTTATCTATATTATGAATCTTATTCCTTCAACGCTTGTTTTCATCTTCAGTGCAGTGACTGTAATTTGTAGGAGCTGTGGGATTCTAGATTCTGTAATTGTGCAGAGGGTGTTCCTCTGACTGTCATCACGTATTTGTAGTTTGTAATAGAAACTTAACAGCTCTAAGTGTGAAGTAAGAGCTACTGTTGGTAGAGAAGAATTAGAGCTGAAACATACAGACTAAACTATACATATCTAGGTTGCTTTGAGACATATCTTATGACAGACTGGGGAAGCCTTGACAGGCATTTCAGTGTAGTCAAATCTAGGAAAAATAATCCATTTCAACTTTATTTTACAGATGGACAAAACCTGTATGCTTATCAGTACAAAACTGAAGCACTTGGCTGTATCATAAATTCTAAGTGATCCTTATTGCTGGGTGTATAACTTCAAAAAGGGAACAGTTATTTCTTGAAGTTTTCAATAAATAAATTCGTTTGGAGTCGAATTGAGCAAAAAATATGGTTGACTTCAGCACTGAAGTGTGTGTAGCTAACTGTTTCAAGAGTGATATCTAGCACTTCCATATTTTTGCATTTTATAAGGACAGAATTATGTAAAGCAGGTCTGATTTAATTTTCTTAGGGATATATCTTCAGGAGCGGCATTTGAGATTTGCCTGGCACCTATTGAATCAACCTTTGACTGGAACACTAGCTGGGGGTGAACACTTTTATTAGTATTCAGCTATGGTATTAATTTTTAATAAACTTTACTTTCTGTTCTATTCTGTTTATCATTAATCAGATATAGACATCATAAGTGCCACTGCTGATGTGCTGTGCCACAGGAGAATATCTTGTAGAATATCAATATCCTTCATGGATTATACAATCAAAACCTTGCCTGCCCATTAGGAAGCGATTAACTTTGGGGCAAGAGTAGGCTCATTTATTTTTTCATATATGTGAGTTTGTTATTAGGTATTTGAAAAGTGCTAACTATTAATTCAGTTAATTAAAGATAAAAGTTTAAAAGGTAAATAACACCAGACTTGAAATATCTCAAGCTCTGGGACATACATGGCCTAAATCACTGAATTTGGCTTTAAGTGAATTTGTATGGTCCTCTGGAGCAACAGAGGCTATTTAGTGTATTGGCATTTAGGTCTTTTCTGTTTTGTATTTCCACTTGAGGAGCTGCTTTTGAAAGTTTATTTGATAACATGAATGCTGTATATGTAAATGTCTTTGTTCACAACTTCAAAAGATTGTACAGAATGCTTTTGACAGTTATATGCAGTTAGTGTTGTGATGCAAATATAAACCATACATCAAGTCTAGAAACCTTAGTTTAATTCTTTTTTCTTCTCTTTCGTTCATGCACAGCAATCTAAAGTATTTCACATACCGGGTGCAATCAAACATATTTAGTTGGGAAAAGGTAATTTAGTATTTAAGAAATGTAGATCACAGAATCGTTTTAGAATTGTTTTGGTTGGAAAGGACCCTCAGGTTGTGGGATCTGGCTGTGGTCAGGAGTAACATGAGAAGCAGGCTGTCTCAGACTGTGAAGGAATGAAAATATTGTAGATCACCAGCTGGATGGGAGTCCAGTGGCAAGCTTGATGGTAAAAAAAAAAAAGTCATTGTTTACGAAAAAATGTGGGATGCATTTGTGAGATGGTGATGGCCCTGGGTCGGTAATAAAACTACATTGTACATTGAGGCACTTGTTTTATTTAAATGAGTAGTTTGGTTATTGGCATAAGTAGTTTATAAAACATTGAGTATTAGAAATAGCCACTCCTTCACTGTTCATCTGCCAGAAGTCTGACTTCTGGCTGAAAGTAGAAGGGGGATATGGGAGAATTCTAAAGAAAAGTATAATTCATTTTAATGAACTGATACAAATTTAAAAATGTTAAGATAAATGATATATAAAAAAGTCCTTAAATTGTGATTTCTTGGAAGGCTGTGGATGGCCATGAATCTTGTTGGTCAAGCAGATAATTTCCTATACTGATGGACCACAAGGCCTGTGTGATGTAGATGATGTTATATAATATCTTAGTTAGAATCATTGAATGATTTGGGTTGGAAGGGACACTGAAGATCATCTAGTTCCAGGCCTGTGCTATGGGGCAGGAGCACCTTCCATAGAACAGGTTGCTCAAAGCACCATTCAACCTGGCTTTGAACACTTCGTTTTGTTTATTTAAAAAAAAAAGTTCTTTGGTATCTGTCTTTAAAAAAAAAAAAAATCTTGTGTCATGGAAGATATCTTAATCAAAATAACCAGATACTAATTTGAATTTTTAAAAACGGGTTTGTCAGGAAAATAGCTGAGTTCAAGAGATTGTTTATCTGAAGGTGCTTAAAATAGCTTGTACTCTACATTGTTCCCTAAATGAAGAATTAAACTGTGTTTTAACATGTGAATGTGTATTCATTAAGGTGCTGATAGATTTCCTTTGTGTATTCTGAGTTCTTGTGGCTTCTTCCTCTCTGAGAAATGCCCTTCCCTTCACCTGTAGGGAAAAATAATGTGGAAGGCAGTGATATTTTGAACTGTTTAGTTGTGGATTTGAGGTTCTAGAATAACTTTTCAAATAACTTGTTTTCTGGTTCTGCTTACCATAAAGTATATCTGAAATATATACTTTCATAAAGTTTATTAAGTTGACTTGACATTTCATTTTAAGATTAATGTACAGCTTCATAAAACTTTAGCCAAATCTTCAATAATCAAGTGAGATTGTCTACTGGATTAAGATGGGGCTGGTGAATGAATTGTTTGCTATTGCCTGCCTTGATATTCCCTGACCTCGCACAGCTTATATGACCACTCCCAAAGTTGTTCTCAGTGACATCAGCTGGTTTAATTTAACCCAATTAATTGCTTATAATAATTCTGTTGAATTTGTCTGATATGATCTGAATGATTCTAACTATTTTCCCTACAGTATCAAGTACACAGGAGTCTGGACTTCAGAATCCAGGTGGAAATCACAGGAGCATAAAAAGGAATGATTCTAGTGAAAATTCTTCTACTGTTACCAGATTTTCACTTAGGTAATGTCTTAATTTCTTATTTAATGTCTTATAACATCACTTAAACCAAAACCAAACATAAACTGTAATGTTTTGTGTTTTGTTTTGTGGGTTTTTTTGTTTGAGTTTGATTTTTTTTTTTTTTTCCTTCAGGGAAGAGAAGTCACAGGAGCTGAGTGCTCTAGTTAATTACCACAATCCATTGAGACCACTAAACAAATCTAACCAGGTAAAAAAAAGTAACATTTTCTTAAAAATCTTATACTCTTTAGTCTGCTTTACATGCCTGATAACTTTGACTTTGCTCTTAGATTTGCCAGTTTGGGAGGGTTCCTGTTGCCCTACTATCTGATGATGGTGATGACATGGAGGATTCAGATGTCCCACTCACGGCTGGTGTTACTAAGAGGTATGGTTATTGGGTTTAGCTGCAGCACAGCAGATTTTAATACTCCTTTTCAATGGTGCTTTTATTGGATAGTGGGAATGTCAGATGTTAATGTTAAATTTGACCTGAAGGTTAGAGACAGATAGTCATTATAGGTGCAATAGGTACTGCAGTAACTTACTTCTGATCTTACTATTCAGATTCTTTGTATGAAAGCATGTAAAGATAAATTTCTTGTTCTGGCTAATGGGTAAGCTCAAAAGAAATGGAAATTAAGGCCAAAATATATTTTGTTTAAAATATGTTTACTTTTATGTAGTCCAGTTTTTAAAATTAGAGATAAGGTAGTCTTGTAACTTCCAAAATATTTTTAAACCCTCATTTTGTAGGACTTCTTTATATTGTTTCTCACTTTGCTGTCCATGTGGACCTGCTTTTCTGTATATTTGAAGCTTGTAGCAAAAAGTCTTCACACAGCTACTTTTCTCATCTAATTTACAAAAAAGGCCATCGCCACAGTGTGTTGACGTATGATGTAATTAACAATGTTACTTCAATAGGCAAATGTCCAGCTCCAAACAAACAGCCTTTGTTGCGCCTTTTCCACCATCGGAACCAAAATCTAGTGGGCGTGATTCTTCCAGCTTAGGAGATTTGCAGGTAACTTAAATATTTTTTAAATACATAAAAGGAACTCTAGCTATCCTATGGTATTAGTAAGAAAGATAATAACACCTTTTTCAATTCAATAAAGAAATAATGTAGGGGCTTCCCTTTAAATAATCATTTGTGGATAGAAACATTCATTGTAGCTTTTAAACTTGAAAAATGCTATGCATAATCAGGCATTAAAAAAGAGCTTTCTCTGAACAGTACATCTGAGCAATGGGAGTGGTGTTAGAAATATGATGAATGAAGAGGGGATAAACAGATTTCAGCTTGACTACAGGACCTCTTTCAGCTGTAGTCATGAATTTTACCATGGGAAGTACTCTATTTAATGAAGTCTATTCAACTAAGTTAAAATGCTCTATGGAACCATAAATTACAGCTTTTGATAGAGATTGGTTTTCAGCTATGTCTTACATTTTCGTGTCCCCATCCCCTGAAAGAAAATTCCGGAATAGAAAGCATTTAGATGTCTTTATTATAGAAACCGGATTATGGAAATTCGGAGTGATGATGTATTTGAAAATAGCATCAATAATACTTGTCTATGTAACCTGCACTGTTCCCTGAAGCATGTTTGCTTTGCGGTGCATCTGCCATTTAATTACTGTAAGGAAATGTCTTTTTGGATACTACTCTTGAGTTTTCCTTTGATTCTTTTTTAAGATGCTTTTTATGTTCTTTAGTCCTTAAAAGAAAAAATGACTTTACAGTTGCAGGTGTTGGATGAGGGCAGCTCAGAAACAGCTACCAGTTCAACTGTAACTCTCAAAACCAAAGTGGATACAAGTCTTGTGACAAAAAAAGAAGGTAACTATTAATGTCATGTCTGAGTAGTTTGAAATAGAAAAAGCATTGAAAATGTGCTGTTTCGTATTTTTTTAAAAAATGCGTTGCTAAATAAAATGTTTTTCAACAAGTGGAATTGGGAAGTGGTTAAATAAAATTTGGCTTTTGTGTGGTATCTCTGATAGTTGTGGAAAAAGACAGCCCCAAAACCCACAAAAATCTCAACTGTGACAATGTCCAAACCTGTGAAGTGCTGGGATGGAAGCAAACTGTCAAGTATAGTGCTAATTCATTATGTTCTTACCTCTTGCAATACGTGTAACAAACAGGCATTGAAATAGCAATGGCAGGAGATTTCAGCTTAACACTTGCCAGCCTGAGAGTAGAAAAATATTGCCAGTTTATCAAATAACACTGTTAGTTTACACTAAAGGAAAAAAGGTAGCTGTTGGTGGAGAGAAATTCAAATGAAGGACTATAAATTTCTTGAAGTGTCCATTTAGGGGTTTTTTTGAGACAAATTATAGTAGTTTGCTTCTCCTATGTCCGTTCTTTCTGTCATGCAAAAAATCCTGGATAATTTCCACCTTTATTTCCCTATATTCATTGCAATTTAATCTAACTTGCATTGCTGGAATCCTTTTGTGTGAATGCTGCTTGTACTAAATAAATGTGTACTTTTTAGAGGCTTATTAAACTTCAGTGTCAATCAAATAATGCTGTTATAGTTTGAATTACTGTAAATGCTTTGGATTAAACATGGGTTTTAGCCTTAACTGTATTGCTGTTTTTAGAATTATCCTTTAAAGAAATCCAAGTTTTTGCTATCATTTGACTGGCTGAGATGTTCACTGTATTCTCAACATAATTTTGGAGAATGATTCCTAAAGTTCTTTTAAAAACAGCCAGTTTTGGTGTATTTCAGAAATAAATACTTCAGTAGATACTGGGTTATCAATACATGGATTTTGACTGTTGTGTGAGGTCACCTAGAAACAGGGGTAGCATGAGATTGTTATGTTGTGTCTTCCTGGAAAATGTTACAACCAACTTGGATTTATAGCAAGGATTTCAGGGCCGGTAAAACCTAGGAAGTTGCTACTAATAATTTACCAACATCATGGAATATGGAATACATATGGAATATGTACTAACCTCTTATGCTTACTTGCTACTTCAGTGTTTCATCAGAAAGCTAGTTCCCTAAGTGGCTTTCTCATCCTGCTCAAGAAATTAGGTGAAAATGTCTAATATTGCAAGAGTTGGATTTAGGATTATATAAGTACATATGTATTGTAGGAAAGAAAACATTTCAATTGAAAAATGGTGGTTTTTCAACTTCAGTGTCCCCTCAGCCTCCTAGTGAAACCTTTCCCACTGACTTGCATTGGGAACAGTTTGAGTTTCAGGTCATGCTTTCCCTGTTGGTGCTTCGTTCAAATTTCCAGGTGAGATGCTGGTTGATGTAGTTCAGTCCTTCAGCAGGTGAATTGCTCTAAGCTGCTCAGCAGGGAACACTGCTTTCTAGTAATTTTAAAAGAAAACTTCAAGCATGTGAAGGAACACTCTCAAGCTGTGCTTTTTTGCAGCCTGCACTGTCACATCTCACCACTTCACTCTTGTACTATCTGTGCAAAAGTAACCAGGGACAGAGTGCCAAGTCCCTTTAGGCCTCTGGCTTCAGTCATTACCCTGGATTATAGGTTGCCTATTGTCACAGACAACAGACTTCTGGTTTGGAGTATTGTAATAACCTTATCTTCAATGCTTTGTAAACCTGCTCAGTATCCTGGGATGTTGTAGCATAATTTATGAACATACTCTTATTCTGTGTGTTGATGAAGGAAACAGTTGCATCTCTGTAATAACAGTCATATCCTAAGATTTTTAAGAAAGTTGCCATGTTACTACACTGAATTGAATATGGAGCCTGAAGATTACATTAATGTCTTTTAAGGCCTAATTTCAGTAAATCAAATGTGTTTGTTTAGTCTGATGTAGAAAATGAGGTAAAATTATTCTAGAAACTTTTCAAGTATTGGATATTAAATCCTTTTACTAATCTGTAGTTTTGGGGTTTGTTTGTTTTTTTTGTTGGGTTTTTTTGGGGTTTTTTGTTTTTTTTTTTTTTTGTTTTTCCCCAGAAAATAAAGTTCATCATCCAGAGCAGAAGATACCAGAGCCCAGGAGTCTGGAAAGTCAAGAGCAGCAATCCAGTTTTGGTGAAAGCTATAGAAAGCAGTTGGAGCAGATTAAACTCAACTGTGCTAGTGCCAGAAAAAAAGGGCCAACTCAAGAAGTGTCACTGAAAAGCTGCTATGGAGAGGTAAAGTAACACGAATATGTATTATGTGTGTGCTAGCAGAAGCCTTCTCATGTTGAAGAAATTATTTCTGTGTTCTTAATTGTTGCTCCTTGTGTGATAGAATGTCTTGCTTTGCCCTTTGTAGGGAAAACAAATGAACCTTGAACAGTCTGGTCATCCTGTTTCAAGACGATTATCGCCACCAGATGCTGTTTGTAAGAAAAGTGGCCCATCACATGTTTATGGAACACCAAGCACCACATCTAATGATTATATGGCCTGGTAAGCCTACTATAAGATGGTAGTTGATCTGTGGAAAGACTTAAGTAGATTTTTTACAGGATTTCTTAAATTTTTCTGTTCAGGTAGCAAATGTTCCAAGTGCTTCTGTAAAGTGCCAGACTTTGAGATTCAGATCACATTTAGGGACCTTTGCCTTTTCTGTCAGCTTTTCAATATTTGGATGTTTACCATCAAATCAATAGGTCTTTAGTACAACATTTACCTTCTTCACTGATCTCTGCTACATGACACTTTCTGTTGGATAACTTTTATTTGTGGTGACAGGCTTTTTAGATTGATAACTGTGTATCAGTTTAGTTCCCATGATACAAGTATCTGAGGTTTTTTAAAAGCACTTCAAGAAATCCAGAGTTAGGATTGATAGGAAGTTAGGAAATGATAGCATTTATTTATCCATGTGACCTTAAATTAGGCATAAACCCCTATGCCTGTGTTGGCAAATCATTCTAATTAAATGATTACTTATTGCTTTCATAAATCTCTAGGATGAATCATATAGGTCAAGGTTGTATGTGGAGTAAGCTGTTCCTGTTGGTAGGACCTCTGTCTCTGTAGCTGTAGAATTCAGAATATATGTAGGGAATAAACCACATCATTTCATGAAGGAATTTGATGATAGTCCTTGATTAAATTCTCATTACTCAGTTTGTATGCACATGGTAAGTATGCAGAATTGCTGAGTGCTTCTGTATTCAGTGGGAACCACGCTTTGACTGGTTTTGTCCTTTTTTTTTTTTTAACTTCTGTGATTTTACTCTACCAGATAAATCCTAGATATATACATTCTTTTCCAGTTCTGATCTTGGCGTTAGTTTCTGTAAACAGTGGGAAAAAAATGAAGTATCTTCAGTAATATCGCTAAATAGATCGTAGATACCTCAAGAGAACAAATTAAAAAAAATTAGATTTTTTGCAATCTTTAGTTTTCTTAAATCCATGATCTTTCTGCTCATACACAGTGTAGCTAAAGCTCTCAAGGCTATAGTGAGGGTTTTTGAAGTTGTCTGTTTCAATATGCTTACTTTAAAAAATAGGTAATCTAAAAAGTTTTTGAATAAACAATACACTGGAGAAAAGTTACTGTCTCAAACTCTTGTAATCAGCTGTTCCAGCTTTATTGTTCTTTCACTTTTCAGTTGCTGGGAAGTGCCATGTACTGTCTGAAGATAGGGAGTTAGTGTTTTAAAAAGTATTTTCTATGTATATTATAGTATCAATATATTTCTAAAAGGACTTCTGAATCAAGAAGTTGAAGTCTTAATGCTAATTATTGAATGAAGTGGAGGCTAACTTTCAAGAAACACTGAAAATTTCAACTTTGTTGTTAAAATAATCTTAAAAGCATACAACTAATGTGAATATTGTTAATATTTTTTGTTAGTTTCAACACGCCAGTTGTAAAGGACAAGCTTCTACCAGGATGTCAAATTTCTACTCCCTACAGCCAGTACCCATATTATTTACCACATACTCCAGCAACTCCATTTCAAAATCAAATTGCTTTGCAGGTAACAATTTTGTCATTTTTTCAGTACATATTTTCATTGGGAACTACTTTAGGTAAAATAAATGTGTGTATATATTTTTTTAATCTAAAGTTACTGTTCATCTTCCTGGATGAGTAATGGAAAATAGTCTATTATTCCCAAAATAACTTTCTTGTGTGTATGTCTGAATTTAGATGAAATAAGTCATGTGTTGAAAAATCAGTTCAATTTTGTCAAAATGCTGGAGCCTTTATGTCTGCAAACGAAGCCTTTTCAGATCCTACTTAATGACAGAGGAAAGATACAGTCTCTGTTTTTGTTCTGCAGTACTTTTACAGTGGTACTACTCACTACAGTGCAGTACCAATAAAGAGAAGCAGTGTGTGTTGAAAACCATGGGTTTGAGGGAGGTAGAAGATTGCATTTCTCCTCCGTTTTTGTTAGATTTCACAAATTTTGATACATTTGTTGTGGCCTGACATCAGGTAAAAATGGATTACCTTAGATGTGTTGCACATTCAGGTAGGAACCTTCCCAGTTGTGCATAAAACTGGGGGATAGGTTTAACCTTCCTACCAGAGGATAAGAATTAATAAATCAAACTTGAGGCCTTTCTATGGTTTGGTGTAGCAGATATGGGCAATGCAGGCTGTTTCAACTTCACAGTGCTGAAGTCTTCTAGCTAGTAATTAGCTTCAAATAAAATGGTAGATGATTTCAGTACGTCAGTACATGATTTCAGTAAGTTGCATGCTGGGACTGAAAGTCTCTTAGATAATATAGTTTCTGACATCATATGTAAAGAGGGAGGTGTCTCTAATGATCTAGGAAGCCTTATTGAAGAACAGCCTTTCCTTGATTTTCGGTATGAAGAGCATTGGCACCTTTTACAGGAGTTCAGTGATGTTACATGCCAAATGGTGATCAGTATATGGGCATCTAGTTTTCGTTTGAAGTTTCTTTACTACTTGTAAACAACTTTATCCTCTTCAGAAAGAGCAAGGCAACTTAAAGCATTTTAACTTAAAAAGTAGAGTTCTCTTAAGTTTCGTTGCATGTGTCAATATTTATTTCTTAACCTTTTCTGTGTGTACACAGGTTCCAGCTTCTATACCTTCACATGAATGCCTTGCCATCAATGGTAGAGTTTATACAGTATTAAAGCAAATAGGTAGTGGTGGCTCGAGTAAGGTAAGGTGCTCCTTTATCCTTTTAGGCAGTCACTCATTTAGTAGTAGTGCTATTGTAAATACATGTTGAAGTAATCTAATGAGTGCCTAGTGTTAACATTTGCACAATGTTTGACCCAGGGAATCTAGAACTTTGCTGGTTTAGTGCTATGCTTAGACTTCTTGCTCTTGAAGATAATTTCTATGGTAGACTAAGCATCAAAATTCCTGGTAGAATCAGCTCTTCTGTTATAGGAGATGTGCTGCATTGTGTACATCCTAATGTGTGAGGCTGTTGTTTAGAGCAGTGTGATTACACTGTTGGGAAATGGGTGACTTGTAAAGTTGATTGAGAAGTTGGTGAAGGAGACAGACCATCTCTTATGACTTCTGTAACTTGTGTGAGAAGGAGAGTTGTAGCTATGTCTGAAGTGGTGAGTGAGTTGCTTTTTATATGGAAATTTGGGGTCATGGGAACTTGGGAAACAATTTTGGCAAAATCTCTTGGTTTTGTTATAGTTCCTTATTTTCTTAACAGCATAAGCCGTTTAGCGGGATGTTGTGGGGGACTATGTCAAAGGCCTTACAGAAGTCCAGATAGATGACGTCTGTATCTCTTCCACTGATAGTGTAGTCCCTCCATCACAGAAGGCCACTAGCTTGGTCAGACAGACCTGCACTTGGTGAAGCAGTGCTGGCTCTCTCAAATCACCTCTGTGTTCTCCATGTGTCTTAGCATAGCTTCTAGCAGGATGCGTCCTAAGGATAGCTGATTTAACTAATTACTTAAAGAGGTCTTTCCCTTTGTGAGTCTGCATTGACTGTGCCTGATCATTGCATTTCAGTAGTACCCAGCAGGTTATTCTCTGTAATTTTTCTAGCAACTGAGGTTAGACTAATAGGTTTGTAGTTTCCCGGGTCTTCCCTCCTACCCTTTTTGTCAACTGGAATAATATTAGCCAGCTTCCAGTCAGCAGGGACCTCCAGAAAGAAGAACTCCCTGTGTTGCCAGTGTACAATTGTAGAATGAGGTAGGATGACAGGGACCTCTGTGTGTCACTTCCTCACAGTCTGATTCAAACAAGGCCAAAATAGAGCTCATTACTCATGGGTTTGTGTTTGAGCATCACCAAGGATGGAGATCTCATAGCCTATCTGGACAAGCAGTTTTCCTGTTGGACTACGTGACAGTGAAAAAAATCAGAATATCCAATTGTAATTTTCCTTGTTGCTAGCTGTGTCTGTTGCATCTCATACTTTGATGATTCAAGACGAGTCTTGTCATACCTTCCCTTTAAATAGCTGAAGACAGCAATAGGATTTCCTGCAGCCTTCTCGTCTTAAGACTGAATGGGCTTTGTGCTCTCAACCTCTTCTCGTGTGCCATGTGATCTAGCCTCCAAACAATTTTGGTGTGACAAAATGAATGTGTGAGGGCAGATCAAACCTGTGTCTTTGGGAGTGTTATTTTGTAATCTTTATCTTAGGAACACTTCAGACTCATGATGTACTACACCTGGTGAAATACAGTGTGGCACCAAGATAGCTTCTGATAAGGGTTGTTTCTGTTGTAACTGGTGTCTTCCTTCTTGATTTTTCTTCCTGCTGACTTTGTTTGAATTGTTTCTTCCTTTTGAAAAGGTAGACTTTTTTGATATTCTGGCTGAGTTGAGATGAAGTACCATAGTAAATCAGAACTGGGGATGAATGAAGTTACTAACTGATACTGTTTTGCAGGTGTTTCAAGTACTGAATGACAAGAAGCAGCTGTATGCTGTTAAATATGTGAATCTAGAGGAAGCTGATCAACAGACTGTTCAGAGCTATAAGAATGAAATTGCTCATTTGAGTAAACTGCAGCAACATAGTGATAAAATCATCCGCCTTTATGACTAGTGAGTAAATACTAATTTTATTTAACCAGTATTTTTGTATAAAAAGATATTTCCTTCACTTTTAACATACATATATTTATTTTTAGTGAAATCACTGATCAACATATCTACATGGTTATGGAGTGTGGAAATATTGATCTCAATAGCTGGCTTAAAAAGAAAAAAAAGATGGATCCATTGGAACGAAAGAGCTATTGGAAAAATATGCTGGAAGCTGTTCACACAATCCATGAATATGGTATTCTTAAATAATTCTAGGTATTTGTATAGGGTGTATGACAGATAATATGAATCTGTTTTAATTTTGGAGGTGGTATTGGTTTTAGTGTTGGTGTAATCTTTATGATCTTCAAAGATGGGTATTTACTGTATTTTTAAAAAAATCAGTGAAACAAAAAACCAAGGTAAATCTTGATGCAGAGGTAGACTTAAATAATGCAAGAGGGATCTACAAATATCACTGTTTATGTATCTAATGCTGTTTTCTTACAATAGCCAGAAAATGCTGTCTGTTTTAGGCTACATCGTATACTCCCAATTCCACTTGTTCTCTCTTAGACTCAAATTTTAGCCACTGATTCTCTCCAAAAATAGGTTTGACATTAGTGACAGCTCTGTCATTTTTACTTTGACAAAGTGTTTCAGCTTTTTCTTAGAGTTCTTCAGTCCTTCCTCGCATCGTTATCTATGTAGTTAAAGTGTATGCATCTTTATGCTGTTTGTCTGTATAGCATAAAGGAGAGGGCAGACTTGGATCTTTTCCTCTATAACAATGAAGTGAAGACTAGTACATATAGCAGAAAGCATCACCTATTTTTAGGACTAGAGCATTCAGTAATGTAGCAAACAAAAAAACCTACTGAAATTCAGGGTACATACATACATGTGAAGTTTTGAAAAAAGACATTGATTTTTGTAAAATATCAAGATGGATTGGTTGATTACATAGATAATGACCAAAATTCATATTAAATCATCCAAGTAGAGTTTGTGAGAAGTCAGTTGTGTATGCTCAACAGTAAATGGTACCTTTGATCACACTAAGCAATATAATTCTTTTATTTTAAGTACCTGCTTAGCTAATTGAAGAGAGAGCCACAGGCATGTACAGGCCACTGAATTGCTCCAGAGCAGCAGTTCAGTGTGGCTGTGTGCACACAGAGCTGGAGGCTCTGTCCCAAACTGAGACAAACTGTGCAACTCAAATTGCTTGGAGCTGTTCTGGGGTACCTGCAGATTTGAATAAGCAGTAATTCTAGCTGTAAACTCATGTCTTAAGTATTTAGAAAGAAATGGAAGCACTTTTATGAAATCTGCAGAGATTCAGGTAAAGCTAATCTGCACCTTCTCTCTGTGCGAGGGTTGTGGGAATTGAGTAATGCTAAACCTTATGGTAGTAATTTGGGTTTACTTTAAACTCTTTTTTACAGGCATTATTCACAGTGATCTGAAACCAGCAAACTTCCTGATAGTTGATGGAATGTTAAAACTAATTGACTTTGGCATTGCAAACCAAATGCAGCCAGATGTGACAAGTATCATTAAAGATTCTCAGGTGAAATACTTCTGGAAAATTCATGTCCATTTTTCTGTGAAGTGCTATAGTACCTGCTGATAATTTTGATTGTTGAATAACCTAAATTAATATTGAAATTTTATGCTGAATGGTTTTATATGTGTATATGAATATTCATGTATATTGATTTTTACATGTTTTTAATGAACAGAATAGTAATGGCCTTCAGCCTTAATACAAACAAACTTTCAAGATGCTTTTTGGTGTTTTGGGACAGAAATCTAAGTTTTTATTAAGTGAATTAAATTTAATGCATGCTTTACTTAAAAGAATATTTTTACATTTTTATGGCTAGGCTGGCACAATGAATTATATGCCACCTGAAGCAATAGAAGATAGGTCTTCCTATGGAGAAAATGGCAAGCCTCGTTCTAAGGTAGTATGATCTTTTTCCTCCATTTCCTTCATGTTAAGAAGGAAGTGTAATTCAGTCATGTATCTTCAGATTTGGTTTTCTTAAAATCTTCCACTGAAACTTGAACATAAGAATTTATTGTGCCATCATGATGGTGGGCAGAGTGAAAGGTTAAGCCTAATCTTCCTAACTACCTAAAAGAATTTGGCAGATGATGTTTAGAAAAATGTAAGTGCTCAATGAGTAAAATTGAAGGTAAAACAGATGCACAGGCTTGGGCATTGGAGGAGCTAAAAATACCTTGATAATATCTAAATTAATAATGACCACAAATATTTTAAAATCAGTTTTTATGGAGAAATACAAGAGTTCCACTATGGTATCAGTGTGAATAGCATTGAACAACAACATAGAGTACAGTGCAATACCTGAGCCTTTTGCATATCAGAGGCTGTACTGCTGGCTCATGTTACAAAAGCCTTTTGAGCATCCTACGGGCCCTCCATGCTGTGCACCTCTGAAATCACCCCAGGTTAGAGTTTCCATATGTGCTTCTCTTCAAGTGCTTCAGCTTCCACAGGAGAAGTGGAAAGTCATCCTGCAAGGAATAGACTGGGTGTTGTGGTTGAAATATGGATCTGAATCCTGTAAACCCAGAGGAATTGAATTGTGGCTTTCCACTTTGGAGACATAGCTGTGATCTCTCATAGTTTCCTGGATTTAATTAATTTAATATGCTTTTACTTGTATTTATTTTTACGTCTGGTATTAGAATCCTGCAGTTTGACTTGTTAAGGACTACCTTTAGTTTTAAGTTAGTTCTTCCAGTAAGTTGATTTTCAGAAATAGTTCATAAGAATAGTTTTCTTATGGAATATCAGTGAAGGAAGCCACATCACTGTCTTAGTAGATAATGGCATTTGGCCTTAGTGATTTTGTGTAATAGTTACAAAGATCTCATATACAACAAAAACTGTACAATTACATGATAAATTGATTGAAGGGACAGTTTCTTAAGTAATATTCAATTTTTTTTAAAAATTAGATAAGTCCCAAAAGCGATGTTTGGTCACTGGGATGCATTTTGTACTGTATGACATATGGAAGGACTCCGTTTCAACATATAACAAGTCACATCAATAAAATGCATGCTATTGTTGATCCAAGTTATGAAATAGGGTTCCCAGATATTGCTGAGAAGGATCTTCAAGATGTGCTGAAGGTAACTGTCCCTTAAATTTTAACTTAAATAATGGTAATTTCTTTATTTAAAGCATATTTTCTGAAACTGAATGAGTTGTGCTTGAGAGACTTTTTCCACAAATAAATGCTCACTGCTACTTGTAGTAAGAGGCCTTATTCCAAAAGAAGACTGAAGCTAGAGCTACTTCATGTAATTTCCATGTTAAAGTCTCTTTTTAGCTCAATGCCAACTAAGTAATTATTGAAAGCAGTTTGACTTAAATCTCTTGGTTCAACATCCAACGTAAATACTGTTAATTCCTAGGACAATTTGTAATTTATAGGCCAAGCATTCTTCTTCTTTTTCCATTTGCAGCGCTGTTTAATAAGAAATCCTAAAGAAAGAATTTCTGTTTCGGAGTTGCTGGTACATCCCTATGTTCAAATTCAAAGTCATTGTCAAACAGGTACATTTATTTTAAAATACATTTTTATTAAATAGTATTTGTAACTCTGCTTTAAAAAATGCTTTAGGTGTTTAAAAAACGTCTTAGGTGTACTATGGGCTTGTTGGCATGACTCAATTTTGTTTGGTGCCTACATCTGCTTCAGAAAAGACTTCAATATTTTAATTCTTAAACCTCTTACAAACTGTACTGGCAATTTTTGCACTGATAATGTATACAATTTCAGCATAACTATGATTTAACTGCAGGCGTCCCAAATGCAAAAGGAACAACAGAGGAAATGAAACGTATCCTTGGCCAGCTTGTTGGCTTGAATTCTCCCAATTCTATTTCTAGAGCTGCAAGGGTAAGTAAATTCTTTTCTGTTTTGTATAGCAGTGCATGCTCATGCAAACAAAGGTTAGAATGTTTGGCAGTGAAAGCTGAAACAATACACATATGAAATCTTTAGCCATAGCTGGAAAAACATTGCACATCTTAGTGCTTTTATTTGCAAGCATGAAGAATCTCTCTACATTCTTCTGAATTGGAAGGGTTGAGAATGATGCCAATAATCGTTACTTTTAGCTTTTTCTTTCCATTCTACCTCCCAGTACATCTGCTTTGCTTTTAAGCTGCTCCTAAGCAGGGGTCTTCTAATTCAAGAACCCTCACTGTGGAGAAATTATCTAAATTGTTCTGTTAAGTGTGCACACTTTTGGACAGCAACTGTTCCTGCTTCCTGGAAGTTGCTGAACTGTTAATTCAGTGCTACGTGTAAATTAGTTCCTGTGTGTTGAAGTACTGCAGCCTCTCTGTTTATTGCCTGAAAGAGAAGCTTGATAAATCTTCAACTCTGTTCTTCCTACCTGTGTCTCAGAAGAAGTGATGGTGGTAAAATATACATAAGATGTTGAGAATGCAAAGCTGCTTTCATGGGGAGGAAAGCAAATTCAGTGTATGTTAAATATAAAGGGGTTTATGCTTACACTGATAGTTGTAGTTGATTTGTTTTAAATGAGTAGTTATCCTTTTAACAATATGTAGTGATCCTTTTAACAATATCGCAGTGTGGCATTTGAGTATCTCGTATAAATCTGGCATCCCCCAAGGACCCAAATAACTCTCTCCTTCCATGCCGGTGTTTCTGTATTGGAGACAATAAACTTGATTTTAGATCTCTGCAACTTGTATGTTTTCTGCTGACTTGTGAAGCTCTATAACTTTGCCCACACTGCTAAATCAGCATATGTACTTTCTTTGAGGCACTGCATTGCATTACAGCTGGTACCACTAAGCTGTCTTGTGGTTTTTTTTATTTTTTGATTTGAGAGAGAAATTTTGGTATGGAATATTTCAGTTTGTGGTGATTTATTTCAAGTGGTAATGTTTGTTATATGGTTTGAATCCATGTGCAATACAACTATGTTCACCTGAATACCCCGTGTGTTTGTTAACTTTCAGACTTTATATGAACAGTGCAACAGTGGTAAAACTCTTGATGTATCAGCATTTGCAAAAGCTGGGAGTCAAAAAACACGGACAACAAAATGATATACTACTGCTCAGGAGGCAACAGATGTCTGGTCTGTTCAAAAAGCATTTTGTGCTGCTAGCTTTTAAAAGAACACTCAGCATAAAGTTTGCATTTTTATATGTTCTTTGGGTTCTTCTGATAATGCTTGCCAGTCATTAAAAAGAATTTAACTGAACGCTTTTCACTGTGGCCTCTTTCACTCCTTGCCTGCTGCTTGGGTTGAGCAATGACAGTGGCTACTTGGTGATTATGGTCTGTTACTTACAAAACACTACAGTGTCTGAGTACAAAAACTTGTATGAGAATCTTTTAGTTCTCTTGTCCCTGTGAAGCTAATATAAAAAAGTTCCCCAAAATGCCAATTGATGTACAAGAAAAACATGAAATACCTTTTGAAACATCTCCTAAGGTATGAACAGTGTTATGCTGTTCTGTCCTTTGCTAACAAATACCTTGTGTCCAGTTTCGACCATAACCAAGGAAATGAAGAGAGTATACGCCACCAGTTACGATATTGGTAGATGCATGTAAATGTCACCCAGTTTTTGAGCTGTTCCTGTGGTTAAGTGTTATGATGGAATCATCAGTACTGTTGTGAAGTTATCTGAATAAATGGCTCTTGTATTAAAAATGCTATTATAAGTGTAGTCTGCTTTTGAAACTTCAAAATAATAGAAAATGCTTCAGGGTTCATGATGGTAATAAGTTACTAATTTGGATTTTTAAAACCATTAATACTAAGCATTCTCTAAAATGCAGTGAATTTAAGAGAAGTGGATTTTACATGGTTATTGGATTGGTCAGGTTTCAACTGAATTACATTTCTGGTGCAAGTGTATGTTCACACCTGCCCTCCCTTGTTTTGAGTTAGCAGTGATTCTCCACATTACAGAGGGAGAGTGATCAGGAGTGGGAACTGTTCCTGGTGAGGAGGAGGGCTGAAGCAGGGGCAGAGAATGTGTGCTCACCCCAGTGTTGGAGCACACACAAGAACAGCACATCTCCTTTGTAAGAGCAAACATGGAGTGATAAAGTGTTGATCTAATTGTCATTATATGAAACAGAGTGTGGAATCTCAATTAGTCATCTGTCAGGATGGGAGTAGTTATCCCATATTTCTAGTGAAAAAGGGTTGTTCCCCATAATGGTCTTGTTCTTGCTCATTTTTTTTTTAAAGATTTAGTGCTGCTGCTGCAGAAGTTCAGTGGTATTTCAGGCATAAGGAGTGTGTATGCTAATTGTACTCCACCTTTTTTTTGTAGTTCATGATATAGATGTTAAAACTTTCAAAGTTGAAGCCAGTGAAGAAGAAATTTTATTCTGCATATTTCATATTCTAAACAGTTTGAGAGACTGCTTATGGTATGGGAACTGAAACACTTTGGCTTTCTCTGGAGAGCAGGGAGGAAAGAAGTATCAGCCTCTTCAGAGAACAACCTGTGAAGAAAATATTTACTCTGCAGAAATGTCTTTTCATAAATTGAAAAGTTTCCCAAGTACTTGTCTAGATCACAGATCTTGAAAAAAGATTCTTTGTAATTATTCTAATGTTATAATTGTTAACTTTTGCTGTTTTGCTTCTCTAGTTTGTCTTAAATATTGAGAAGTAGTGCTACATTACTGCACAGTAGTGCTGCAATAGCTACAGCTATTTTTCTTTTGTAGTATATGGTTTATCAAACCTTTTTCTTATTCCATGACTGCTGAAGAACCCACAGGAAATATAACTGGCATGAGAGGGATCTTATGAAAGAGCCCTGGGGCTGATGAGAGGCAGTGGGTTGTTATCAGTCATCCCTTTTAAATAATTTTTTTCCATTGCAGATGGGCAGTTGATTTATACTCCTTCCCCACCTCAATAACATGCTGCAGGATGTCTGTCTACCTTGGCAGCTGCCACTTACCAGTCTTCAATCTCTTCCAATTTTTTTTTTCTGCCTTATAGACAACTATCTCCCTTCTCAGGTTCTGCTGGAGTCTTAAAAGTGAATTAGAGAATTGCTATGTGTGATTAGCTTTAAAGGACAGAAAATAACAATCTTAAATGCTGGTTAACAGGTAACTGCCAGAAACTTTCTCAAGGTTATGAAATGTCCATCCTGCATTACTGTCACCCTCAAAGCTGCATTTCAGGACATTGTATATAATGGGGAGAGAAGATGGCTGGTGAAGTAGATTCTTTGTGTAAGTTGTTACCAGATACATGTACAGTACAATACTATATCAGCTGATAGTGAGATACCACCACTTTGTGAAGTGTACAAAGGTAAATGAGAACACTTCAGTAAGTTCTCTGTTGTAATTCTTGATGGAAACTTACAGCTTTTAAATGTAAAACTGTGGCCCAAAAGCTCTGCTCAGCAGCTGACACTATAAAAGAAACCTAACTGCAGAAGAGTGACTTCCCTTTTCATTTATGAATGGATATAGTATGACTCAGTCTCCAGCTCCCTCAGGAGGGGAAGCAGAGGGGCAGGCACTCATCTTTGTCCTCTCTGGTTGTAGGAGCTTGAGGGAATGGCCTGAAGCTATGTCAGGGATCTTTAGGTTGGATATTGGGAAATGGTTCTTCACCCGGAGGGTCTCTGGGCACTGGAACAGGCTCCTCCAGGGAAGTGGTCACAGCACCAGCCTGGTTCAAGGAGTGTTTGGACAACATTCTCAGGCACATGGTGTGCCTCTTGGGGTGTCCTGTGCAGGGCCAAGAGTTGGACTTGGTGATCCTTGTGGGTCTCTTCCACCTCAGGATACTTTATGAGTCCCTGATTCTATGACTCTGCCTGAATAGCTGTATAGTTAGTTGGAACTGAAACACTAAAGAGTTTTAAGTTTTGAAGGCTCTATTCTTGTGGTCTGTCTTGTGACAACACCTAGAATTGAGTCCTTGACAAGTACAAGAAAAGGAGGCTGTTTGCTTGTATATAACTGTGCTCTAAGGACACTTGACCAAGGAACAAGAAAAATCTATCCACAAATCCATTACCATGATGCTGGAGGAATCAAACTCCTTTTTCTCATCTAGCCTTGTGGAAGGCACTCTTAAGGTGCTACTGCTGTACATGTGTAGCTGTGCAGGAGGGAAATGTTTAAATCCCAAACAGTGGAGCGTGCTGAGCAGGGTGTCAGTCTGAAGGTAAGTTGTCAAATTCACTGTTTTGGTCACTCCTGTGGGTTTCTGTTCTTTCTTTAGCACCTGATAATGGTCTCATGCTAAACAGTTTAACTAATTCTGGGAGTGGTGGTAAGTATCTAATTAAAAATTCAACAGTTGAAGAAAACTTGAGTTCTAGCCCACGTCTGAAGTCTAGCTTGCTCCTGAGCTCCTCGGCAAGGATCACTGGCTAATCCCTTGCAGTTGCCAGTTACGGCAACTACTTGATTCTCTTTTCCAGTTGTCTACACTCTATTTATTGCCTTGCTGCTCACACAAAATGAAGTTCTCAGCAGTAATGATAAAACAAATGCTATTTTTTATCATATTTCTGTCTTTAACACTCTTATTGCTAAGGCACGTCTTGTTTCAGCTAAGGATAAACTGCTAATAAGGGAGTATTTGCATCCTGCTTGATGTATATATCTCCTCCCAACTTGGTTATCTGTGCCCACCTGCCTGGGAGCACAAGGCTTGTCAGTCTGTCAGGGAGCTTGGTACAGTGTGCCCTTGTTTGCTCACTGCTTCACATAAAGTAATTAAGAGATAAATCTTGCAAGATAAAGGCCATAAAGAATGGAGCAGGCAAAGTAGTGTGATTTACTGGTAGGATATAGAGGTGTACCCCTGTATGGACACAGGAGTCTTTATACAGCCTGCCCATACACTTTCATGGGAGTTGCTGACATGAAACCGGAGATAAAAATCTGACTCCTCACCTTAATTCCTTCTCTTGGCAGGTAGAATATTCACAGTTAAACAATGATGCAATTTCAAGATTCTGGCTCTAATCAGATGACTTGCTAAAATCCAGGCAGATTTTGCAATGAAAGATATGACTAATTTAATGTGGAATAGTGGTACCTCTGTTCTGAACCCTGAATAAACACAAGGAATAGGTGAGTTTTAAACAGCATCTGTCCATTGGTCTTGACCCTTACATGTAAGGATCTCTGGCTTGTCTCTGTACCCACTTAATGTGTATGTTATGTGGTAAGTGCAGGTAAGCTTTGAATCCCTCTTTGTTACATGCTCTGTCTCTGGCTTTCCCCCTATTTTATGTCACTGTTAATTGTATTTTTAATTGGCTTTTAAGTAAGTATATTTAGGGAAATATGAATTAGATTTGTACTTGCTTCCCGTGTAGTCTTGAATAGACTAAGTCTTAGAGGTCCTAAGTGATTCTGTTAGCCAAGTCACGGATAAAATATTTCTGTGAGTCTTAGCTCTTTACATTGCTTTTCTCACTTGCTTGGAGTTCAGTACCATGGATCTGCACAGTGCTGTTTGTGTTCAGTGACTCATTGGAGCATAAAGCTTTTTACTTCTATTGCAGTGGCATTGCACTTTGAAATACTCTTATTGGCGTAAAACTTGTCACCCACATGGTGTTTGGATGTTCATGCAATGGGACACAGTTGGGTGCAGCAGAAGGCAGTGAAGTCCCCTCCACAGTGGTGGGGAAGTGTTGGGAGCTGCAGCAGCTGCTGTATGGTGGAGGGACTCCTGAGCCATCAAGCAGGAAGCACCAACATTTCAGGAAGGTAGCTCAGTAATGAGAAGTTTTGAGTCTTCAGCAGGTCTTGGGTACCTGACTGGAAGGTGAGCGTCTGCCTAAATCTTTCAGTCTGATCTTTGGACTTAGCAGATGTCCAGCACTGTGAAGGTAAAGACACTTCCTAACTGCAGTGATGTGTGCTGAGCAATGCAAATATGAACAAAGCATTGGATTTAGGGACAGGAGATGAAGCTTCAAAGAAACCCTGGCTTTTGGCTTGTTGTTTGCCATGGGTTAGAGAATGCTCTTGTTGCTGCTTTAGCTTGTCTGGAAAGAAAAGACTGACAGAAAAGCCAAGTCACATATGTCAATGCTCAGAGTTGAGGAACTTGGAAATTATCATGTCAGAGCCATGCTCTAATTAGTCCAAGGAACTACTTGAAATTGATATACCAGTAACAGCTTTTTTGGGCAGTTGATAAAGCTCTCCAGACCCAGACAGCTTTGACTGCTGGAGTCTAAAGGAGTGTGTAAGACCTGTGCTAGATGTCACCCTGTGTGATTTTTAAATTAGCCTTAGGAACACAGAAAGGGAAGGTAGTTAATATGATACTGGTCTTCCTGCATGTTGGAACTTGTAAATTAGACTACCAAATATGCCTTCCGTAGTAAATAAAGCCTATGTTGACAGAACACAAAGGAATTCATATGGAAAAAAAAGAATCCTTACATACGTACAACACATGGGACTTTGGAGTGGTATTTGGGGATGGTTCTTCCGCATTATGCGTAGTTCTCTGAAAATGTCTGCCCAAACCTTGTACCAAAGGAACCAATTAGAATATTAATTACTAGGAAAGGAAGAGAACTCAAGAAAATATTGGTGTGCTGCTATGTAAACATATTTGGTTTGAATGCTGTCTGCAGTCCTTGAAAATGCTTAATAAAGCTAGAGAATATGGAGAGAACCAATGCAGGTGTCCAAGGAGATGACAATTCCATACAAGACTAGAAGCTGTATGACTTCCTTAGGAAACTGTCTCGCTCTGGCTGGGTGCTGGATAAGAGGAATCAGCATTGCATAGGGCTAGGAGCTGATGAAATGATAAGTCAGACTGTTACAAATGGATGAAAGGAAGATCCTAAGGTTTAGTATGCAACATATAAGTACATCTGAAGTATTGTGGAAGCCAAAGATACCAGTGTGTTTGAAAAGAGATTGGATATATTGAAGGAGGTCAGGATGATCCTTGGCACTGTATGTAAGTGGTGAGATGTAATCTCTAGTTTGGGAATTCCCCCTACATATATATATATATATCTCAAGTGCCTGGGATGTTTTGCCAGAAATGGAATCACTTACCTTGCTGAAAGTGTTAATGATAAAGCTTAGCAGACCACATTGCCTTGTGCTCTGGCCCACTGTGACAATAGATTCCTTAATTGGTTGGGTTTCTTTGGGTCCTAGATACTTGATTTCCATCTCTGTGCCTGTCAGCGTGGCGCTTTTCACAAGCAGCGTTCAAATGTATTTGCTCCATCAGTGTCAATGGAAAGCGATCATGTTTTAGCAGGCATTGTGTACCAGCAGCGGCTTGGCCAGGGCTGTGCCACGTTATCTCATTTCCCACCTGCCACCTGAGCCACTGCCTCAAGGAGTCAGGCAGGTTTTGTAGCTTTGCTGTAACTTCCCTGCTGAGATCATATGCCGTACCTCAGAAGGGCACCTGGAAGCTGGGATCATGGCAGGCTTTTGCCTGGGTGTCAGCTTTGGAGCAAGGCTACAGAAAAGCAAGTAGCGAGGGTAGTCAACTACAGCACTTTGTGGTAGAAGCAGGGTTCAGATCTGCTTGTCAGAGGTTTGGTCCCACAGATTCACTTTTAGGTTCTGTGTACACGCTGTGGCTTTCTTGGCTCTACTTGTAACCATGTCCTGACCTAGTTGGCACCGGGTCCCACTTCACACGCTGCCTGCTGATAACACCAGCAGCAATTCCTGCCAGCAGCTTAGGTCGGTGCAGGTCGTGATGTTTCAATAACCACTTTGGCACACTGGTGGGTTTTTGTACATGGGTGGGTCTTGCAAAACTTGTTTAGCTAGCCCTTCCTTTTCAAGAGTTCCCTGTGTGCTCAGTCTTCCCACAGCACCTTGCTTCACACTTTGCTATATGCATGTCCTTACACCCTGTTTCAGGGCAATAGCTGGAACCTTTCCAGTGGTGGTTTCATGGGGAAATGCTAGTTCAAGGAGTTCACAGTGTTCTTTTCAAATTCTTCTGGGTTTCACTTTAGACAGGGGCCTGGTATCATTTGAGTAGACTCCTGCCATAATTCCAAACATAAGGCCTCCATGTCCTGGAGGTCCTTCCAGGATCTGGAATAAGTGCTGAAAAATAAGGAACCCAAAGCATTTACTGTTCACTTTGTGATCTGTCACCATATTGGAGTATTAAATCTTGTCCATCCAAACTCTGGCCAGGGATCTTTTTGGGTTCAGGGAGATTCTGGTTCATGGAAGACAAGTGAAAAATTAACTTTCCTGCATATTGGACATCATGATTTTGATTATGTCTGAAAACCTATATGTTCTCAGAAGGTATATGCGTAAAGACTGGCTGTGTAATGAGTCAATCCATAAACATTGCTAATGCATGAGTTGTGCATCTGAAGCTACATCCAAGCACATTTTCCATAACAGCTTATTCATCTTGTCTCATTACAGTAAACAGGAGTCACTACAAATGGAGGCTTGCTCATTCTATTTATTGAAATATCATCTCTTTCTCTCAATTTTGCAATTATAATAACTTGAAGTCTGTATTGAGATATGGTATCACAGAGGTTAATGGCATCTTAAGCATCACTTAGAATATCACAGCCTAATAATGAAGGATTTCCCTAAGACAGGCCAAGCATAAAGGAAAGATGAAGATATGAACACAGGAGTAGATGAAGCATCCATTTCTATCTAAAGGAAAACCATACTGTGAATGGATCCAGTTAAAAAAAACCAAAACACACAACAAAGGAAAGAAGCCCAGCCAGAAAGAGGGAGGTGCTACATCCCCACTGTTCTGCCTTGTGAGCTGTTATGAGCCTCTCTGGGATGGTGACTTCTCTCTTGCTTTCTCCCAGACTTCCTTCTTCTTGGCTGAGTGAGTCAGGCTTTTCTGTAGAGCATTTTCCTGACCCACCTTATAACCTGTCTTTGCCCTTTTGCACATCCTGGTTGGCCACATTCAAAGAAGATGCATTGAAAATGAAAAGATTTCAGAAGTCTCACCAGGTGCATTTTTAGAGGGAAATACTTGTCTTTTCAGGGAATACTTTTATAAGTACAATCCCTAGGCAGCTTTTTTTTACTTGGCTTAAGCAGTTATGCTTCATAACTAAAAAATGACTAACGCAGAACTCTTATTCTGCCCCCCCCCTTTTCACTTCCAACTGTTAAGCTTACAGCACACAGTGAAAGGCTTTGGCTTTGGCTCTAGGTACTTGACCTGCTCTTTGTATGATTGAGGTTACTGCAACTTTTTTCCTTACCACCTAAACCTGAATGACTGATCCTGAATTGAGGATGATAAAGGTAGAGGTAATGATAAATTTTATTAGAATATCAGTGATGTGATTGGTTATCTGTGATCCTTAAACTTTGAAGGAGCTCCAAGAGCCTCTTTTCAGCTTACTGGAACAGGTCATGCTTTGCATTGAGCAGCTCAGGCTTCTGGTTTCTTTCTGACCAGCAGGATAGCATCCAAAGTCACATGATGAACACGAATGTTAGTATTGTATGTTGTCATCTGTCTTAATGGTTCAATTTTCCCCCATTTCAACCAGTAAAAAGTTATGCCAAAAGATGCATGTGAAGATATATGCAATGCATCCTGATCTCCTGACTGTTATAAGGAAATAAATTATTTAGTAGAGTCTCATTTATCCTTAATACCCAAGCTTTATTTTGTGTCACTTTCTACGTTATTCTCATTACATGGTTTTAAATCTAGACCTACTTTTGTGATCAGGCTAGTTAGTCTTGCATGGGTCAGCACATTTTTTGTCTTTTATTAGTCTTGGTGATCTTCAACCATGTTACATTTACTTCAAAATTAGTCTACCTAAGCTGCAGTTTCATATGCTGATCCTTTCAAAGGTACTGAAAAGCAGCTTGCTGGGGTTAGAATTAAGGTCCATGCTGCCTCAGAGCTTGTCTCTGGCCAGTACTGGATGCTAAGGAAAGAGTGGCCTGGGGCAGGTGTGCAGTGATGCTTCTGAGATGGTGATCAGCACATTCCCTTGGGTGCAAATACAGCTGCTCTTCCAGTTCCAGGACAATGGAGTTGTGCAACACCATGCTCAGTTTAAAGGGCTACCCTGCCTTTGCTCCAAGGAGCCATCATGGTCCTCACTGAAAACTGAGGCAGAGAACTGGTTTCTTTTGGGGTAATATGTAAATTTAGTTATGTGTATATTGTCCTCATTTTTCCCTGTTGCTTTTTGTGTATGAGAACATCCTGTTCATTTTGGTAACCTTTGCAAGGTCAATCTGAGCTTACCTTTTAGATGAAAAAAAAATTTTTTTGAGAAGTTGTAACCCCTCTCTTTTTTAAAATAAAGGTCTGAAATGTTATATCTGGAATTCATGCTTTTCGAGTTTTTAAAAATCAAAAGCTGTATTCCTCGATCTGCATTTGTTTGTCCTGCCACTTTGACTCTGTGATCACTTCTTATTTCTAAAAGAGTACCTTGCAATCCTTCTATCTTCTTTGCTTAACAAAATGAAACTGCCTGGGTTTTGGACTTAAGGATGTTGGAGCTACTTGGTCAGGAGAAAAGGTCCCTCTCTAGTCTGTGTCTTGAACTTTTTATTTTTGAGGTTGCCAGCCTCCCAAATGGTGTGACATATGGTGATATTCAGTCTCTGGAGAGCAGTTCTTTCTTATAGGCAGTGCTGCTGCCCAGGATGATAGAGGTGGATGTCACCTGCTGGCCAGAATGGTCAGAAAGGAATCAGAAGCCTGAGGAGCTTGGTCTGAGGCAAGCCCTTAAATCAGTGTTCTCCTCACGCTGCTGGTTTGGTGTGGCCACAGACCTGCCCTGGGAAGTGCATTTCAGGCTGGGCCAGGACTGGTGCTTGGTGAGTGCTAAGGGCTAGAAGAGATTTCCTCAGCTGAAGGATGTTCTGCTGCATCTTCTACACCCTGAGCTCAACTACTTGCCTTGTTCAAAACATTGCCTTTTAATTGCTTAATGTTTCATTTCTGCAAGTAACTTAATGTTGCATTTCTGTTGCAACTGCTGCTTACTAGTTGCCCTTGTATTAATGACTGCAAGCTTTCAATGTGAGCTGTGACTGAATCCAGACCAGGTGTGTACCAGTGGCAGCCAGAGTGCAGGTTTGCTTCCATCTGCTATCCCAGTATCACGCTCAGAAGAAAGTGCCAGGTGTGGGCAGGGTTTCTTTTCATGCTGTCCTGGGGTTTGTTATCAGTGATGATGCTACAGAGCAGTATGTCATTGTCCAGTCAATGTCAAATTGATAGTGGCATTGGTGTAAGAGCTGCTCTAGCAATGTCAGCAGTCCCTCCTGTTCTCTGCATGGGATCTGGCAGGTGCTGGCAGTGTCCTCAGTCCACCTTCAAGCTAATATGAAAGGTCTTTTAACATTCTTAGATCTCTCTCTATAAAAAATAATTTTATTAGTCAGAGTCTAGGTGCCTTTAAACACGTTTCTACCTGTACTGGCAGCTTCCTCATCTGTCACTAAGAGATTATGAACAATCTTTTGTGTTCATAGCTCTACCTTTTTTTTGTAGGGTTTTGTTTTGATTTACAGCTCTCGTAATGGTTGTCTGAGCTGTACAATGCTGACATGCTACTGGCTTTGCACTATATTTTAGCTCACTTCTGATGGGTCCTCAGGGAAAAATTTCTGCACTCACCAAATGTTTCCCAGGTTGGCATTTGATTTGTGGGCTTGAAGTCAACATTTTACCTATGTTGACTTCAAGCACACATAGCTTTTTGACGATGTCTGAAAGGCATGTTTCTTGAGAACAGGGGTGGCAAATGTCTTTTGTCCAGAGTCAAACGCCTGTCTTCCAGTAGTGGGTCTAAAATTTGCTGTGACTATAGGCTGTGTCCAAACCTGCTGTTTCTGCTCAAACATGCTGCTTGCTGGGGTCTGTTTGTGCCTGGCCCACATGCTACCAGCCCTGTGTCCTGCTGGTGTTTTAAGAGTGCTTTGCCCATGCACTTCTTCAGTGACTCACAGGTATTGTAATCAGGTTCTTTAACTCCTTTGAGAGTTAAATCTTTACCAAGTTTTTAGCAGCCTGTTGGATACTTTTTAATAGGAATACTCTAAAGCAGCAGATTCAGAGAACTAGATTAGGTAAGCCATTTCTGAACTTAGTTCACAGTTTTAAGAAGTTTTGTATTCATTCCTGTTCCACTGGGCAGTTGCTTCTGTTTGACTCTGGTTGGCCATAATTTCTCTATGCACCTAGGAATGGTCTTTCTAATCAATATGGTTTGTAGTAGCTATAGCCTCATATTGCCAGTTCTTTCCACAGCTGCTCACAAGATGAAGTCATGCTTGACTAATCTGATGGCCTTTTGTGGTGAAATGACTGGATCTGGGAATGAAGGGTGAGCAAGAGGTGATATTTCCCTTGACTTTAGCAAGACTTTTGGCACTGCCTCCCATAAAACTCTTGTAATCAAGGCAGGATATTAGGGATTGGGTGGAAGGGTGGATGGACAACTAGAAGATGGGTGAAACACTGGTTGGATGACTGGGATCAGAGGGCAGTGGTTAATGAGTTGCACTTTATAGACCCCTGCAGTTCTCTACTTGTTGCTCGGGTGTGTCCTATTCAACATCATCAATGGCCTGGAGGACGAAATGCAATGTACCCTCATCAAATTTGCAAATGATTAATGCTTGAAGTCAGGGATGCTTTTCCCGGACAGGCTGGAGGAATGGATAAACAGGAACCCCATAAAATTCAGCAGGGGCAAATGCCAAGCCCTGCCTGGGGCACCAGGACAGGCTGGGACTGCTGGGGAATAGCTCTGTGGAAAGGGCCATGACAGGCAGTGAGTTGGGCTTGTGCGTAACACGGATCAGCACCTGCATTGCTCTTCCAACAGAACCTCTGCCTGTGGAGTGTTTAGCTGAGGTAAATTAGCTAAACACTGCTGTTAAGTTCTGCGTCATTCCCCATTATTCAAGTTCTCTCTAGCAGTAGCATGACTTGCCCTGTGACCTCTGAGCAGTAAGCTCAGCCATGCTCATTGTTTAGTCTTAAAAGTTAAGGTTTTTTTAAAATTATGTGACCTGGGTGTCAGGATGTTTTTATTTCCTTTCCAGCTTCTCAAGATCTTCCCTGTCTTCTTCAAGGGTGTCTGTTGGAGCCTGTGCTGCCCCTACATTTTTGTGATGTGGCAAGGACACAGTATATGGGAAGAACAATCATGAGGAGGAGGAAGCCATACATGGGTAGCCTGCCACCAGTGAAGCAGCAGGTGGCAAATGGGGCATTTCACATCTGCGGGCACTGTGACGTGGTTGGATGGCACATTGGTAGGGGCTGGTGTCAGGCAATTTGGCACCTACTGTCATTCCAGCAGTACTGCATCTTGTAAAGAGAATCAATCTCAGGGGCATTTGGTCTTTGGTTGGACCCAAAAATATTTCTATTTTCTGCTTACTCTTTGGAAATATCGCGAGGGTAGTGCTGTAACCAATCCCCCTTTTAATTTTTTTTCATAAATCAAATAATTTCTTGAAAAATAAATTTCTCTTGAGTGAGAAACTTTTGGTCTGGCAATCTTATTGAAGCACATTTATTCCTCTGGTAATGCAAAGAGCTCTTGGGGTGGGCAGGTGCTTTGTTTTCAGGCTGAGTTTGCAAGGCAGGGAGCAGGGACTGCAATGTAGCTCCTTTCTCAGTGTTCTGAATCCACTTGAGGGCACCACAGTATTGCTGGTAGCAGAGGTTTTGTTAACTGCGTGGGGGACTGTACCCTGCACTTTAAAGGAATCCTTTAGAAAAAAAAGCAACTGCATAATTTCTTTAAAACCACCACTACATTGTAAGAATGTGTATTTCTGCTCTGTTTTATCTTTCCCCAGATTGTGGCCACTTTGCCCCAGCACAGAAGACCCTCTTGTGGTGAACACATTATACCAGCCCTTTCCCTGCCAAGAGAGACATGTGCTTTGTGGGTGAACAGACAGATGGACAAAAAATAAGGAGTAATTTAGTTCTTAGCTCTGGTGAGATACCAGCTTTTCTGGGAGAGCCAGGGCAGTGACAACTCATTTATTTGAGAAGGGCCTGTGAGCCAAAGGCAGATACTGTGCTCAGCATGGGGAGTGGGCTGGGCAAGCAGCCCTCTGCCCCCCCCCCCAGCAGGCAAAGCCTCCTCCACTGAGATGCTGAACATCTTCCTTCCTTTTTACATTCCATGTCTGCTTCCCATGCTTTATCTCCCTTCAAGCGCTGCTTTACTCTCTGGCTCTGACCTTTCCATACACAACCAGTCTAACATAGTCATGTTTGTTACTGCCCTTTGCAGCAGCCCCTGCAGGCAGGGCACAGTCCAGGTTTGGGTGCAGCTATATTCCCTCAGCCAAGTGAGTTCTTTTAACAATAAGGTCACCTTCGTGTGGCTGAGCAGGTTCTCCCCGTATCGCACAGCTCCTGAGAGAAGCAGAGGCTGAACAAGCCCCAGAACAAAAATGGCCTTGGTTCACACTGCAATCCCCTCAGAGGTGCAGCCCCTTGGTTGGTTGAAGGAGAGCAATGCTGGCAGTGGCTGAGGGCTGGTTAGTTGCTGGTTTTAGAGGGGGGTTTCTGAATTTTCACGGAATTATTAAAGTTGGAAAAGACCTCTAAGACCATCAAATCTAACTGGTAACCCAGCACCACAAAGTCCACCACTAAACCATGTCCCTAAATGGCACCTCTGCAGTCCTCTTGAACATGTCCAGGGGTGGTGATTCCACCACTTCCCTAGGCAGCTTATTCTAACATCTGACCACCCTTTCAGTGAAGCAATTTTCCCCTAATCTAGCTCTCCAGCACAACTTAAATCTATTTCTTTTCATACTTTCACTTGTTACCTGGGACAAGAGACTGATCCCCACCTGGCTACACCTTCCTTTCAGGAACTTGTAGAGTTGTAGATCAATAAGGTGTCCTCTGTGCCTTCTTGCCTCCAGGCTAAATGCTCCCAGCTTCCTCAGCTGCTCCTCATAGGACTTGTGCTCCAGACCTGTCACCAGCTCCGTTGCCCTTCTCTGGACTCACTCCAGCCTCTCAAAGTCTTTCTTGCAGTGAGGGGCCCAGAACTGGACACAGCACTCAAGGTGTGGCCTCACCAGTGCTGAGGATAGGAGGACAATCCCTGCTCTGGTCCTGCTGCCCACACTATTGCTGATGCAGGCCAGGATGCCATTTGCCTTCTTGGCCACCTGGGTACACAATGGCTCATGTTCAGCTTCTGTCAACCAGCACCCTCAGGTTCTTTTCCACCAGGCACCTTTCCAGGCACTCTGCCCCCAGCCTGTAGTGCTTCAGGGAGTTGTTGTCACCCAAGTGCAGAACCTTGTTGAACCTTACAGTTGGCCTTGACCCATTGATCCAGCCTGTCCATATCCCTCTGTAGAGCCCTTTTGGCAGAGAGGATTGACTGAGGATCAGACCAAACCAGAAAGAGTAAATGGGTGGCCTGTTCCTTCTGGGGCCTGCTAACAGGTCAGGAGTCCTTCAAGTAAGTGTAAAGAGCTGCCTGGTGAAACTTCTTGAGGGGCTACTTTGAATTTAAGCTTATTACCTCAGGGGAATAAAAAGGAGGAGGTGTGTGCTGCTCTGGCAAGTGTTGCGGGCCTTGGAGTTGTGCCCCAAAAGTGTTTCTGTATGTCGGAGGCTGGGCCACTTCAGGCTTGTCAGCACACGAATGGCTCCCAAATGCATAAAGCTTCAGTAGGAGAGATCTGGCCTACAACACAAGAAAGAGTATGAATAGATTTAATTTGGGGCTCAGCCCAGGCCTCTAAAGGGTCCCGATTGGCAGGGTGCCAGGCAAATAAACAGGAAGAATGGGTTTTAGTTTCAAATCTACCAGGTTGTGTGAAAAACTGTGTCCCCTCTCTGAGCTTCAGCTTCAGTAGCTGCACACTGCACTTCATTATGTTCACATTCAGTGGCCTAAAATGTAAGAGTGACATTGCTGTCTAGATTTGTTATTTATGGCCTCATTGAGAACTTTAACTTTCCCAGTGACTCATCTCTTTCAGAACTCCTCTGCAACAGATGATATTTCACCCAATAAAAAGACTTTGGGCAGGCTGGTGTTGGTCTAAAGGGTGGGAAAGACGAATGCCTCTTGTCACTGGGTCAGCTGCTTCCTTGCCAACTATTATCTCTCTTTTAGCTTTGTTGAATGAGGTTGGTGATCAGGCTGTGAGATTTGGGACCGCCAGTCATTCTGGTGAGCTTGTGCCAGCCAGGGGTGAGGTGCAGCCTGCACTCCCCACAGAGGCTGCAAATCAAACAACTGATTTTAAGGAACTGTTTGAAGAAAAATCATTGATAGAAATAAATCCCTGGGTTTCCAAAGTGAGAACCCAGAAGTGTCCCCTTTGCAGAGCTGTTGCACTGAGTGAGCTGTGTGAGGGCCTCCCACCGTCCCAGCCAACTCATGGTGCTGGGACTGTCTCTTGCTTCTTGAATCAAAGTGTGGTCTGAAAGCCCCAGGATCAACTCTACAAGTTGTTTTATCTCTTTCCTCTGTCAGACCACCTAACCAACCAATTTTCTGGAAAGAAAACAGAACTGTGTGCTGTGAACATTGACTCCAGCAATGTTTCCATCACCCTTTTAAAGCAGTTTGGTGTAGGTGTCAGAAGAGAATGGTTCCTGTTCACTGGCATCTAAGAGATCACTATTTAACAGGTCTCTGCACAGTTCAAAAGGGCACTGAGAATTAGGCTGGACTGTAAACTTTTGTGGTGTATTTCTGCCACCTTTGGAGCCCATGGGCTCTTCTCTGGTTGTCTATGAACTCTACTCTCCCTTTGAGGTGCTGGGTAGTTCAGTCCTACTTCTCAGTCTTCAGTTCCTTTCTCTTCCTGCCCAATTGCTCCATCCCTGCCACAAAGACTGTCTGCGTGCAAATCCCTCTGGCTCCTGGTTCTCTTTCATATAAATCCATTAGCTTGGCAGCTTCTAGTACCTTCACACCTGCCATGGTTCAACCCCAGCCAGCAGCCAAGCCCCATGCAGCCACTTGCTCACTCCCCCACCCGTGGGATAAGGGAGAGAATTGGAAGGGTAAAAGGTGGAAAACTCACGGGTTGAGATAAAGACAGTTCCATAGGGAAAGCAGAAGCCACGCACACAAGCAAAGCAAAGCAAGGAATTAATTCAGTGCTTCCCACGGGCAGGTGGGTGTTCAGCCATCTCCAGGAGAGCAGGGCCCCATCACAGCTAGCGGTGATTTGGGAAGACAAACGCCATCACTCCAAATGTTCCCCACATTTCTCCTCCCCATCTTATATACTGAACATGATGTCATATAGTCCTGAGTGTCCCTTTGATCTGTTGGGGCCACCTGTCCCAGCTCCTCCCAGTCTCCCAAGCACCCCCAGCTTCCTCCCCAGTGTGGCATTACAAAAATCAGAAAAGGCCTTGGCTCTGTGTAAGCCCTGCTCAGCAATAACAAAAACATCTCTATATTATTAACCCTGTGTTCAGCAAAAGTCCAAAACACAGCCCCCTATAAGCCACTTGAAGAAAATTAACTCTACCCCAGCCAAAATCAGCAAAACATTTCATCTTCTCCAGTGCATGTTTTTCATTCAAGTTCTTACTTTACCGCAGGTGGTCCCCTTGGCCACCGTCTCTGCTGCAGTGAGATACAGATTTTATCTGTCTCCACAGAGTGGTCATTGTAAACCTGTTTTGTATTTCTAGTTCTGTCTTGCACAGCAGCACTTCCCCAAATAACCTTTGCATGCCCTGTTTTCATTTCACATGTAAATACTATTGATTCAAACCACCTGGAATATCTACATGCAGTGGAACATAGGGATGAAGGTGCGAAGGACTTTGCTAATAAATTTAAGTGAGGTTACACAGTTTACCTTTTCTTTTTTTCCTGCCCTATGTCTTCCATGAAGATAAATGGGGAAATTAGTATTAGAATTATGTAACACTGGAGTGAAGTGCCTGCTTACGTTTAAATACATGTATGTGTAAATGATTTTTTTTAAAAAGCAGTTTTTATGTCTGCAAAGTGAACATTAAAGCACTGGTTTCACAGTGTAAAGACAAAACCAAAGCAGTCTGACTTGAGACTTGGTGTCAAATAATACTCATTGCACTGTGGCTTTATAGATTAAACAAGGTCATGTTAGACCAGAGATTAACATTTTCCATTAATATTACTTGTTCCATAAACAAGACAGGACTGTGTTATTTTTTGCTTTTAAAGCAGCATGTTGAAAAGCACATGCTGCTGCTGGATCCCAATTAAAGGTTAACTGCAGTCAGCTGTCATATTGGTCTCCTATCAGTTGTTTTCTATCTGTGAAGTCAACCTGCATGTAATTCTCTGTCCTTGGATTTTGCAATTACATCTGGGTAGTTTGGTTTACCTTTAAGATGGTTAGAGCAAAAATAAATAACATACTCATGGAGGTGATTGTCAGATCAAAAGTCACTGGGTTCTTGCAGAGAATTACCAGGTGTGTGGTCATCATCCTGTTTGTAGCTAATCCATCTGCACATTTAGGGACTCAAAAATGTCCCTGGATTTGTCCAACAATGGAGTGAGAAAAGAAAATAGGAAATAGGGAAATTGGAAATAGGGTGGCAGAGCAAAGCTTCACAATGCTCTACAAACAGGGAAGCATTTTTCCATCAGTGCTGCTCTTGCTATGTGCTACCATAAATAGCAGCTGCTGCATGTGCTACACATACACAAGGGCATATCCCAGCAACTGTCTTAGAAATAATGATATTTGGTTATCAGGGTTAATCTGCCTTCCTTCTTTGCTTTCACATTTAGAAACCTTCTGGGCTTTGAAAGCAATAAGTGAGGATACACCTGTAATTTGCTAGAGCTCGTTTACTTCTTGTATTAATTTGGTTTTTGATGACTCCAAAGAAGGTCAAGGTTGTAGAATCACGTGGTTCGGACGGTCGGGACAAACGATGAGAGATCTCTGGAGTCAAAAGTTGTCTTGAAGCAAGCGATTTATTGCTAGGGCGTGGGTGAAGAGGCCCTGCAGAGAGCTGCTAACCGCAGCTCTGGGCAGGGCCGAGGTAGAGAGCTGATAAGAAGAAGAGGTGGCGAAGAGGAGCAGGCGAACAGGCGCCGGTAGAGAAGAGAAGACAAAGAGAGAGGACCGGAACTTCGCGATCCTTTTATCTCTCTTTCTACTGAATATTTTAGTCTACTAGACCAATCTAGTACAAGATACAGAGTCCTATAGCATTTACATACAGCCTATGAGAATCCTCACGTTACCATACTATGTGTCGTTCAAGTTCTTGATAAGGAGAGGGGCATCCTTCACTTTAAGGGGGATAGACTTCAGCTGACCATATCATTGTTTTCCAGTCGTTCAGTAACTGGGGTTTGGCATTTCAGATATCAAACTCTGCCCTTAATTCTATTTCACTTACAGGTTTCATATTCTCCAAACTTAAACAATCATATTCACGAGGCTTTCCTGTTTCATCCTCCCCAACACAAGGTCCAGTTGTTTTACCTGCTCAAACATCCAGTGACAAACAAGCACACAAAACAGAAGGCAGGAAAGAAAGAGTTAGAAGAAAATGTTTGTTTATAAAGTAAATTAATGCCCATTTTGATGTACCTTCATATGTTATTTCTTTTAGCAGTTTTGAATCATAGTATCAGCTATGTGCAGCTAAGGCACATCCAAACCCAACCGCTTGTGTGGTCTCTTGTGGACATCAGTGAAAGCAATGATTTTTTTGCAGGAAATAAATTATTTTGGTGTTAGAGAAGAAAATTAAAGGGGGGAAAAATATCTTCCCGCCTTCCTCTATTTTATCTTCTTTGAGATTAAAACTTCCATAGTAAGATCTTGGCTCAGGCAGTGAAGTGCTAATTTGTTAATAAATAATAACAGTAAAAACAAATAACCAGTAGTAATAATTTTTTCCCAATAACTGTATTTGCTTGCCAGTTTTCTTCCTTAGTTGTTCTCCTATTCTAAATGCCTCCATCTTTTGAGATTTCTGTGTCGGGATTTAATATGTAACAGAATGCACCAAGACCTCACACTTCATCGCGCCCTTATCCTTACCAAAATGTTCCCAGTAGCATTTTTCAGAAGGTTTGATATTCCAGAGACCTCTTCCTCTCCTGCCATGATTATTTAATAGAATTTTCTATCATCTACTAATATTTTTTCCTGTTCTCTTGCTGCCTGAAATGACATTTTGGGTCAAGATGTGTGTTTTCTGAGGCTGTATTAACAACCTGTTAATCCTCTGGGCACACTGAAACACAAACTCAAACAGAAGACGAGGAAGGCCAGCTCTGCTTGCTTTTTTTTCAAACCATATTGCTTGCTGTGCATACATGAATTGGGGCTGGGGGTGGTTCTTCCAAAAATAAATCTTTTTAGCTGTTCTGCATGGTGTTTTAAAGTATATTCTATATTATTTGTTTTAACTTTAGAAGTTTTAAAGGGGTCTTGTTTTGACATAGCAAATAAAACCAGAATTACTTTTTCTCCTGTTTTGACTTCATTTTTGCCCCAGATTTTTCGGATTTAAAGGTGACACTTGTAGTCACAATAAGCTGAACATTCCATGTGGATAGTTACTGAAGAGAAAATGTGTGTGAAATTAAAATTTCCACAGGTTTGTATTCTACCGGGTGTTCCATTCTTACATATTTTTCTGAAAAACAAATCTGTTCTTTGCCATAGTTGATAGTTTATTAGTAAAGTGATGTTAGCATGATGACAGCAGAGCAAAGGTGAGCACTGCACTTTCCAAACGCTGTGCTTGCAGTTGTGTGGGGGACTGGGCAGGAGCACAGAGCTCTGAAGGGGTGACCTCCTACCACAGGATGGGACCTGTGGGCCAGCTTACTACAGCTTGTTCCAAAAGCCTTTCCAAACACTGAGCTGGGAACTGCGTTAAGGTACCCTCCAAAGTACTGTCACCTCCACACATGTGGTTCCTGCCAACTCTAGTCTCAAATGGGATCAATAATGAGCTGTGTCCTTTGTTCACACTTACAAGGTTGTGTAATGGGATTTGGGCATTTCTCAGATCAGTTCTACTTCATACTGAGCTGAGAACTTGCTAAATCCTGGCCCACTATGGGAATAGCTGTAAATTGTCTGTGCAAGGAGAAACCCTTCTGCCCTGTCCAAAAGAGAATCACATCTCCACAACAGATGGCATCAAGTACTGACTTAATGGAAGGAAATTCTAGAGCCTTTCCTGCTCGATCTAATGAACCAGAAGCATATGAGGCAGGAGGAGGGAGAAAAAGGGGGACAGGTCTGGGCCAGAATGACCTCCACTGTTGGATCTGAGCTATAAAGGGAAACAGGTCCTGGAGGTATAAATGCTTCAGTCCGTCTGAGTTTGGATGTGACCTCCCACAAGACTGTCACAGAGCTCTCACCATCCTGTCACAGGAACTGGGGAGGGTGAAAGGACTGTTGAGCACTAATTAAACACTGCAGACACGTGCTTCCCTTGGTCTTTTGTTTCTTTTAACGTGTGCACACAAGGCTTGCAGTTAAACTGATCTGATTTGTGGTTTTCAAATCTTGCCTTTCTGAGCACAATTTCAAGTACATGTCTGGACTCTAAGGTGTCTGTTCCCTTCAAGATGGGAGTTCTAGGTATGAGGACAAAGCTCCTCAAACATGTGTTTCCCCAGATAGCTAAGGGAGAAAAGGTATGTCTCTGCTTAGTTCCAAAAGCTGGTTTGAGAGGTGACAATGGATCCATCTCTGAAGGAAAAATACTTTCCAGTAGCCACTGCAAGCTAGGAGCAGTCACTGGCATGTAGCATGATAAAATCACTCTGGAACTGTGTGGGTCCCAAAGAAGAACGTTACACACTTGATTTCTTGACCAGTTTTATAATGTGTTTGAAATCAGTACATTGCATACATTTCAGTTTCCATTGCTCTAATGATCTGATGATTTCCTGAAATACTTTAATAGAGTTTCCACTGACCTTAAAATAATAGCGTTTTTTAAAGAAGTGGTTAAGTGCAGACTTTTATGAGACAAATAGAGCCAGACTTCTTTCAAAAATATGATTTTTGCAAATGTGCATGGTTCTAAAAATCTCAGAGCTGTTTTTCAGAGTGACAGAAATAACATAAATGCCAGAGTAAGCAGCAGTTGATCTCTCAGCACTGAAGTTTCAAGACTGAATCATTTACTGTATACAGAAACAGGTCCAGAAGGTCTGAATGTCTTTCAAATTACCACTGAACAGCATGGAAGTGCCTGTGTCTTGTGGCCACCTTTGACTCAGCAACTCACATCTTCAAATGGGAGTGTATTCACAAATTTGTGTATTCACAAATACAACTATTTGTGAATAGCATTTATCCTGTCATCATCTGTTCTTATTAGATGTGCCCAGACTGATCTTTTCCTCCTTTCCCTCTCCTCTGTTTTTAACCTGTACAACTTAACATTTTCAGGTTTCAGGATCTTCTACTCTCTCAGCAGCCTAGTCCTTTCTAGGGAGACACTGTGACTATCCTTCTCTGGGTTTGAGCATTTGAAATTAATTTCCTTAGCCATAATTTCACAGGACTGTTTGCTCAAAACCATACTGCTCTCTGGCAAGGTTTTCAATCTTTCTCCTTCACCCCCGCTGGACCCCATGATTCTCAGAATTCTGGCTCTTTCCCCAAAGTATCTTGACAGCAGAGCCTCACACATGGAGATAGAAAAAATTAATTTACAATTTACAATACATATATGTGATGCAACATCTTTTCTTTCTCCCCAGTTTTGTCAGACCAACCTATTCCTAAAGAAGAAATTGCTTAAAGGCTGCCAGACTCTTGCTCTTATTGGCCTTCAGTGGTGCCAGTCAGGTAAAGGTTTAGCAGATTGAGTATCCCTTGTATGTAGTACCAGAGAATTATCAGATTTTAAGTACACTGACCTCATAGAAAATCCAGATTTCGAGATAGAACTGCTTTCTTCCTTTTCCCCAATCTGAATAGACAGATATTTAATTCAAGAATTATTGGTAGAGAAGTTATCCTATGACAAAGAGTGAGGGAAGTCTGGGCATGTTTATTTTGTCACGGGGAAAATTCAATACATTAGTTCTATGCTTCTGGCAGAAGACATCTTATCTTTTCACCCCCTATATGTTTCAAAATAAAATGAAAGAGTTTGGAATTTAGTTTCTTGGGCCTTGCTCATCTGATCCTAAATGGAATGTATAAAGGCAAGTCTGAAGATATACACCACATATCTAATCTGCCATCTAACCCTCACTCACTAATCTGTGGTATTTATAGAGTGCTAATCACTAGATTAGGCATTTATCTTCAATGATATAAGACAGACTTAAATTTAATGTGATAGTGGGCTCCATACTACATTAAAAAGTTTATCATCTTAACCACTCTTCTCAGCAGGGGAGGGGGCTGAAGAAGGACCTGCCTTTTCAGTGCCACTCTGGAGATGGCATTGCTAGCCAGGAGCATTTTCTAACTTTGCTTTTTGCAGCATTTTTCACTGGCTGAGCAAAAATAAGTGGTACATCTATCTGTATTTAAAATGACAGATGGTGCCTGTCCCAATGCTGATAAGGGTGGCTGTACAGACACCATCTCCTCAGTGGGGGAGCTGGAGAAAAATGGCACAAACTCATACAAGGTCACTTCTGGTTTATTTTAGAATCTCTACATCCCAAGGTATGTATGTGCCCTTATAAAAATTGCCAATTTACCCTTGTAAAAATTTTGGTATGAAGAAAGCCAAAAATTGGTGTTGAACAGCTTGAAAGCTATTCATGTCTCCAGATTCATGCCCATTTCCAAACACAACTTAAACCAATCCCTTACCTGTCACCGAGGGAGAAATGTCCCAGAAGCAGTGCGTCTGCTGTGTACAAAGTGATGAGATGGCTCTGACCCCATGTTACTGCAAGGCAGGTTAGAGCTATTAAAAAATCGTGGAAAGAGCTTACTTATCCAGCTGGCTTTGCTTGGTTTTGCTTGCTTGTTTGTTGTTTTGTTTGGGGGGTTTTGTTTGTTTGTTTCTTTGCTTGCTTAAACAACATGAAGAGCCCTTTTGGGTTTATTTATGCATATGTATGCAAAGAAATCTCTTGCTTCTTTAGATTTCTAAGAAACTGAAGAGTTAAGAAATACGTTCCTGTGTCATCCCATCTTCTGCCTGAGGAGCACCACTGAGCTGTTATTTACTTTCTGTGCTAATATTTTAGTCTTGTATTTGGTTATAGCTCCAGATGGCACATGTTTGCATTCACATTTGCAACAGCTGAGTTATGGTCGGGCTGCAAAAAATCTCTAACAAAATGTCCTTGGTTTAAAACGAAGATAAACACTCCCCCTACTTCAGCCAGTAAGCAGCACCTGCCAAAAAGTCACTTTAAATGCAACTCCAGTGTTTCTTAAAACAAAGAACAGCAGGACATGAGTTAAATATAGATGCTTTGGGTAGGTTTTTAGGAAGGAGGCTTCTCAGAGCTCCTGTTTCCCATCAAGATTTGGGGCAGAAGTTCAGAGACACTTGCCTCCTATCTAACTCACTCACCAGAGGCAAATTTAAAACGGGCCTGGTTTCAGTGATAGACAGCATTTCACTCCATGGCAGCTGCCTCTCTATTAATTTGCTACTTTTATTCAAATCGCTATCATCAAAAAGATGCTGATTTTATCAGACATAATCAACCGAAGTATTTTAAGCACATGCTACCCTCAATCACGAAGCTTCAGGATAGGCTGAACACGTTTAAATTAACTGGATTCATTATTCATGTAGACTTGCTTTAGATATAAGGGCCAAATCCTACTTTACCATGGCATTCTCACAAGCTAAAGACAGTGTTTCAGAGCTTGTTTAAAATGTCAAGCTTCAATGTGGGCCTGACATTTCCCAGCATCTGCCTAGTCGAAGCTGGCAGTCTGAATGGTAGCTCTTGGTGTCTCTAGCTGAGAAATGTATGCCTTTATTGCTCAAGAAAGATGGAGGAAATGGAACCCTTCTAGAAAGGTAATGGTTTTATTACTGTTTCCTTTTCTTAAGGCTGTTTGAGAGATTGGCTGTCCTCAAAAGTACCAGTGAGGTGGAATTCACCCAACTCCTCCCAGAAAAGTTTTGTATAAAACTCCTAGAGATTCCTGTTCTGAAGTCATATGGATGTTTACAGGCCAGTTAAAGTGAGATCAGAGAGATAAGAGGTCACTGAATCAAAGAATATGTGCACATATCAGCTAAAATAGGTAAAAATCCATGGGGATTTATCACATCACAAAATTGGTTTTTGTATTGTGTGCTTCCTTAACATTTGAAAGTATGAAGCATTGCTACTGCAGCAAGACTTCGATGCTTTATATCTAGGTGCATGTGGCTGCAACCATTCTATAGGTAAGATTTAGAAAGACAAACCAATTGTTGCTTTATTTATGAGTATAGAGCTAAATTTAGCTGCTAGTCCTCTGCCTTCGAGAAAATCAAGTCATGCAGAAAGTTCATTTCAAACAATTTTGAATCAGGACGACCAGGATCAGTTTCACCTGCAATTCAATATTGACTCATAATTCTAAGTAATCATTTTCTCAGGAAAGCTGATAACACATCCTAGGCAGTTGTACTGAGGCAGTAACCTAACCTTTACTCTTATTTTTGGTAAATAGTCATAAAGCTATTATATACTATATAATTATAATTTTATATTTA
>VZRV01008444.1:62870-107992 GCA_013398115.1 Falcunculus frontatus | reverse complement strand
GAGGAAGAAGAGGAAGGGGGAGACGGCGGTGGCGCGGGGCGGCCGCGGCCATGAGCTGCTCGGACGTGGCCATGCAGCAGCCCGCCCCGGCGGCGTGCGGGGCGCCCCGCTATCTGGCCGCGCCCGCGGCGGGCTGCGCGCAGGTGAGCCGCGGTGAGGGCAGGGCTGCGCGAGTGGCCGCGGTGGGGAAGGCTGAGAGGTGCGGGGGCTTTTTGGGGAGGCCCTCCCTCAGCGGGCTGCATGGCGCATCGCTGGCTGCCCTGGGCGGAGACCTCCGCCCCGGCCAGCCAGCGATGCGCTCCGCAGCCCCCGGCCTGATTTGGAGATGCGGGGAGCTGGTGAGGCTGCCCCAGAGCAACGGAGCCTGGTAAGACCTTTCCTGACGAGAAAAAATGATTTTCCCCCAAATTCTTGGATCCGACGGGTGGATGTGGGCTCGCTCAGCTGGCGTGGGGCAGGAGGAAAAAGTTATTTCCTTAACTTCTCTGCCCCTTCTGTCCGCCGTCATTCCTTACTTGACGACTCTCCCCGCTCGCCCCGTTTGCCGGCGCGGAGCAGCGCCTTCGCCCCACGCGGTGCGCTGCGGTCCGCGGGCGCGCACACGGGCGGAACCGGACCCGCGCTGCTCCGTGCGGACCGGGAGCGCCGCACCGCGCCACTCTCCCCGGCACTCCTGGGAGATCGTCGTCTCCGGCGAGTTTCCAGCTGAATTTGGTGATCAGATGTATTTCTTTCTTTCTTTTTTTTTTTTTTTAAGTGAATCAGGAAATTCTTATCAGGCTGACAGCATTTTTAGACTATGCAGTGCGTGGGTGAAGTGGGACTAATATTGACTTGGCCCTAATGTAGTCATCTGAGAATACATTTTTTGGTTGTTGCTGCATTCCATAAGGTTTTATCATTATTATCCATGAAGATTGTTTTCTCCGTACATGGGAAGTGACCCCTAGTATCAACTTGCCTGGGAGACACGAGTATGGGCTAAAATATTAAAATTCCTATCGTGTGTTGCTGTTTTTTTCCTTTATTGTTGGGAGACAGAGCCCATTTCCAGAAATGATACCCCAGTAAACTTGTCCAGGTTGCTCATGTTGCTCGTGTTGTTCACTCTAAATGCGAGCTCTGGAAAACTTGTGAGTTCTGCCTCTTGCAGAGTACCTTTGCTATTATTTCTTCTCTAATCTAGGTCACAGCTCGCAGAACCTTCCATCTATTCAGTAATTTTACTTATGAAGTTTGTCTTTGGATATCTGGAGCTCCAGTTCATAGCCTGTGTGATTTGGAGGGAAAATAAATAAATAATCACTAATAGCCTGATTCTCTGACTGAGAGACCTAGAAGTAGAAAAGTGCAATTGAAACTTTGCTGAGTTTTCTGACATTTAACTCTGGAAGTGATTGTCTGTATTTCTCTTCCAGATCTGTAGAACACTTAGCATGGGGAAATCTATTAAATGATCATGTCACGTTCAAGTGCAAGTGCTTTTTATTTTTAAGCATAAGTGTGAAATTTCTTCCTCATCCAAAAGCAGGGCCATGTATAAAATGTCCCAGAGGCACCCTAACGAACAATGAAGTTTCTTGAAATTTCATTTTAAACAAACTTGAGTTCTTGTGGATTATGCTGTTTAACAAGTAGAGGTAGATAAGCAAGGCAAGAAACATAGCGATGTTGAGCGAATACAGCTCATGAGTCTTGGCTGGCACCAGATATTACATTTCCACCTAAAAGCTTTCTAAACGTGGCTATCCTACACGTTATTGGCAATTTAGTTTAATTAATCCTGGTTGCACTGGTTTTCCTGATGCACTTGGAGCTGAAGGGTCGTCTTCACAAGCTTCTTAGATGCCAGACTGAAAAGCCGAGCTGTTGTTGCTGAAGAAAGTGTTGCACCCTCTAATTCTAACAGCTGCTAACTTTAGAGTGCTTTATGTATTTTCTCTGAATCCAATGTTTTCTAAATTAAAAAAAAAAAAAAAGTAAACATAGAATGAACTCCTCATGCATCTGCAGTCATAGTGGAAAGATTTATGGTTTGGGTAACGAGTGACATTCTGCAAGTCTCTGTTCCTTCAGAATTGTCCTGTCAGGGATGTTTAATCAACTGGTAGAGAGCGTAAGACAGAAAGATGAAGAATCTGTTGCCAGGTTTTTGGTTCTTACACATGTGTTCAACATGTAAAAATCTCCTGCACTCTGTGAGGATGATGACCATCTTCAAGAATGTTCCTCTTTGCTGGAATTAAAACTGTGGTTTAAAAATAACACTGAAGGAAGACGAATTAGTGGGATATCTTAAAAATAAGTCTCTGCGTTAGAGATGATAAAATGGAGCTCACCATTAAAATATCCAAGGACTCCACCGAAGCATTTTTTCAGTGGTATTGTACTACGCTGGTGTCTTTCAGTTTGTTTTCTGAGAGAGAAAGCTCTTCCATGCTGTGCTGCTGTTGGCTTTCCTTTTCTTCTCAGGGTGAGGAAATGTAGGTGTGTTACTCTAACTAGAGCCTGTGCAACTCTGAAGGTATTTGTGGCAAAGCCATCTCAAAAGTGTAATTGTTATGCCAGCTTTGGACATCAGTTCTGTGTGCTGTAAAGAGCCAAGCAGCTCTTTAGATGTGGAGCTGCCACTGCAGGCTCAAGTTCTGGGCCCTGGGGTCTCTCTGGAGAGCCAAACCCATCGTGTTTCTGTGGGTCAGGGCAGTGACTGCAGCAAGAAGAGGAGGGGTTCAAATGGTTGTTTCCTTTTTTATATTTTTTTAATGGAAAATCTCAGACTGCTTTAAAATTATGGACTAGTGTGCACCTGGGTTGTGCTGAAGTGTTGTTGTTTTTTTAGGGGCTGGTCCATCATGCCTTTTTAAAGTTTCCCCACCCTAAAGTTATTCCCGCACTTCTGTGTCGGTATTTTTTCCTCCCTTAAAATCAGCCCAGAATTGGTTTTTGCCTTGCACAGAAAGTCAGAATTTCTGGAAAGGTAGCTTTCACCCATCTTTAGCCAGGAAAGGACTTGCTGGCAAATTAATTTAGATGGGATTTTTTTTTTTTTTTAAAAGCTCTTAATGGTCTGAAGCCTGAATTCCTCTTGAATGTTAATGGGAATGGAGGCTTAGAACCTTAGATCCTTGAGATTGCTCAAGTCCAGGGTGTTTGCTGGAGGGAAGTAAGCGAAACATGGATATATACGTGCTCATATGGTGCCGGAATGAACTGATGAAAATGGGGCGTGGCCCTAATTTTACAGATAAATCGGGATTTCCATACTCCTCTGCCAAAAGACGGAGCGAGCGTGTGCCGGTGTTAGGATACGAACGTGTTTCTGTGCCTGGTGGGGAGCTGTGCAGGCGTCAGGGTAAAACCCTGCAGACTGGCAGAATTAAAATGCTCTTTGCTGTCCGCTTTCCTGAGGGGCTGTGCAGCTGTAGGAGTGAGCTTTGGCTTTCCTATGGGCTGGGTGAGGAATGGGTGTAACGGAATTCGGAGAGGCTTTGGGAACACGTAATTGGAGCAGAATCCCATTGTATTCCTGGCACACAGGGGTGGCTTGTCGTGTCGCGTCAGGCTAGGCACAGCAAGCTGCAGGGCTGAGGCTCAGGTGGAACTCACCCTGGCTCACTCACACACCAGCTCAAGACCTCTGAAATGGGAAGTTACAGTAAATGGTAGTTTTGGAATTTCTCTGTGGTATGTAGAGGCAAGCCAACATCTAAGCCAACACCGTCCTTGCTAAATCAAGTCTTGCATAAGGAGTTGTGATATGTTCAAGTCAGACTTTCTGCTGGCAGTGCTGTAGAGAGACTTTGTCCAGATAAGGGCTTGTCTTCATTAGCAATTTAGGTCACTAACTCAGCTCTTCCTTCCAAACTGACAGAGTTGCAGACAAGGACAGGTCACATTTGATGCTGTGTCAGCTGGCTGTGGCTAAACCCCAATCACATACTGTAACTTTTTTTTCAGTAAAGTTCTTTGCATTATGGGCTCACAACTTTTGAGGGTGGGCTTATACTGCTTATGCTGCGTGGCAGTCTGCAGATAACAGCAGAGCATGGCTTCAAATTCAATTTTTGCAGTTCAGCTTCTTTCTCGAGCCTATTCCTTTGCTGTTTGCTCTACTAACTTCTCTGGAAATTATATAACCTGTATAACTCATCTACTGTCCAATTTACAGGATGTAAAACCTGGGTTAGGTCTTGCCCTGTGTGTGAGGTTTTGTTGGTTGGTTTTGTTTGGTTCAATCCCACGAGACATCACTGTTTTAAAAAGTTTGGCTCGCTTTACTCTATCATTCTGACTGGGACCAAATTCTATTTGATATTCCCTCTAGCTACATGAAATTAGACCTTTAAACTTTAAGGGTACGTCTCTGTTTACGTGTACAGCGAAAGATGTATAAATTCATTCTTTTTTCACCATTTCCCTCCATCAGCAGAACATAGCAAGGCCTCCAGGCTCTACTGCTACAAATCTAGTGGCTCAGCTGGAAACAAGCTCTCACCTTGCTCATTTGTGTGGGTAGAAGATGTTTCATGTTTTTAGGGCAGTGCCATAAATACATCTTTCAGGCCCGGCATTCAATGCCCTGATTGCTTGGAATTGTCTTCTTCCTTGAATACTTTCTGTGTTATCGGTAGGAGCCTGCTTGGCAGACAGCTCCACAAATGGAGGACTGTCTGAGGGTTTGCCTCGAGTTTGTTGCTGGAATTCCTTCTCAGAAGCTTATGTCAAATGACAGCCTTTTTCTCAGGATAGGGTCATATAGTGTTTCCTCAGTGTAGTTATTCTTTATTTTTGGTTCCTGCTCTTTTTCTCATAATGGAAAATCTGTAACAGGTGGCCACAGGCACACCAGACTTTCATGCTTGGGAGCATAAAGGACCATATGCTGTATGGTGGCATGTATGGAGATAATAAATTGTAGGAAAAGGCAACCAGTTTATATGAAAAATAAGAGCTGGCCTGAATTTTTGATTCAAACTTGGCTAAAGTGAAACCTTCTCTGTTCTCAAAGTATGGTTGGTTTTTTTTGTTGTTGTTTTTGTTTTGCTGGCTACTAACTGGTTTCTGCTGGAAGTGAATTTTTTTTGATTTGTAAGGAGGAATGTTCTGACATTTTTACCAGACACTCTGGGTGAGACCCGGGACCCTTGAAGTCAGTTGGATTTTTGCCACAGGCTTTAATGTGGCCAACAGTTCGCTGCATGAGAACCGTTTTGCTTGGTTCTGGGTAGGGGATGTCAGAAAATAACAGGAATCTTCAGGCGGGGATTTCATGTGAGATTTTGGACTACACGTTTTCTTGGTCTAAAAGGGCTCAGGAAGACAGGATAATGCTTGTTTAGAATATACTTTCTCTTTAATATTCCCATATCAGCAGTGATATGCTGTTGACCTTTAGTTTCCTTTTGTTGTACAATTTGAAGTGAAGGGTTTAAATTTTCTTTGGAATTGCCTGTTTGTGAGTATATGAAATAAAAAAATATATAATGTTGGTTGAAGCTGAATTCAGCCTGGGCTGTGCAGCTCTGTCTACCTAGAGACTGTGCCATTTCAGCCGTGAACTAAGGTTTGTTACCTAAGGGATATAGACACTGAATTTCCCCGATTTCTATTTAAATTCTGTATTCCGAATTTAAATTCTGTATTCTGCATGTTGGCCAAGAAAAGATTTTGTGTGTTTGTTTTGTTTTGCTTTTCAGAGGCTGCTTAATGTCAGTCTCTAGTTTGTAAGGGAGAGGTGTATTTCATAAATATATTAAAGTATTGAACATTGACAAGAAATAACACTGTGTTTGGTCAAAAAATACTCTTTGTAAAGTTCCTACAGATGCTGTTGGCTGCTTAAATAAATGCCAGACTGTTAATGTGAAAAAGTGCAAGAGAAACTGGACTAGCTGAGATTAGTTACCATAAACCTAACCCGGTGTTTGTGGGGTTTTTTGTTTCTGTTCCCTCACACCCCATGATTGTGGGACAAATTCATTTAGCAGCTGATGATCTTGCATAGTTTTCCACTCACACAACTGCAGTCAGAAAGACTATGAGAAGATTACTGTTAAGGTCAGAACAAAAATTAGGGAATTTATGTGCAAACAGGGTATTTTAGGTGATTTTAAACTTCACATTATCAAAGGATGTATACAGTGGAAAGGATGTATATACATTGCATACAAGGAAACTTGTTGAGTCACTTTCTCTCACCATAGTCTCATATTTAAAGAGTTTTGCAATGACAGGCTGATAATTTCTTCCCAAAATGCAAATTAATTAGATCTGTGTCTGATCAAGGGCTTGCTGTTTTGAAAAAATCTTTTAATTCTTTTTAATTTGCGGATAACTCACTGCAAACCACAACTTTGCACTGTAATAAATTCAGTCCGCACACAAGGCCTTGTGCTTGTCCGTCAGTCCTACTATCTTTTTTTTTACATTAAAAAAAAGGTCAGATTTAGTGTTTTCGAAAGGAGCAAGTGCTCAGAGCATCTTGTAATGACTGCCTGTGGACTGGAGGGGAGGGAAGAGAGTTGAAATGGAAAAAGAATTAGATTCTTAAGCGGTGGAAGGGGGAACATTCCTGCGCAGAGAAGCGACTCTGGAGATAAGTTTTAATTTCCTGAGCTCCAGTCCCTGTATAGGAACATTGAAAGACTTCCTTCCTGATCACCAAGTCAAGCCAGGGGCTGTATTAGCGGCGCGTGGCTGTGTATAATTGCGTGCTTGTGCGTGCATTTGCATAACCGCAGCATCAGTGCGAGCACCTGTAGTGATGGGAGTCAACTTCTAACGTGTGCTGCCCGTGTTCCAGCTCTGCCCTGTAACAGACTTATTTAGATTTCTCTGAAGGATCTCTCTCGTACTTTGTCTCTACTCGAGGAACAAAGCCCAGCCGAAACCGAAAATGAGAAAAGCACCCTCCCCAACCTCTTGTCTTGCGTTTTTAAGTGGATCTGAGTTGTGGTGTGGATTCAGGAATGGCCAAGTCACTGAGGGAGATGCGTTGCAGATTTCCAGTGCACGTGTCTCCTGTATGTGCAATGTTGCTAGAACTGTTTCTGTTTTGCTGAAGTCTCAGTGGTTCAGGTTTACTCAGGCAAAACTGTGAGGCTCGCTTTGAGTGATATCCTAGTAAGCATTTGGGTAACAAATATCGGGAAGCCTTTTCTGAGACGTTTGTTTGTTTACGGAAGGCACAAAGCATGTCCAAAAAAAGTACAGGTTGCCCCAAATTCTGCATTTGAAAAAATATGTTTACAGCCTCGGACTGTTCCATTTTAGCAATTCTAGTTTCTAGTAAAACTGCGTCATTTTGCTGTTTCCATGTTTTTGTTTGTTTCATTTGTTTTTATAAGTGAATCCCCGCGGTTCTCCCATAAGTCTAAGTAAGTAATATTGTGCTAAAGTGAGCCGTGGTATAACTTGCTTTGTGAAGCACAGATTTACTTGAATTCCAGGCCATTGCCTGGATATCCCCAACCGAAATAAAATTGCGTACGTCCCTCGCTGCAGTTTGTGCAACAGCATCTGAATTTATGGTATCACTGAGATGTTTTACATTTATCAGTTAACTCACTGGAATGTCAGATTAAGTTGCTATGAGCTTTTAGTATAATAGGTTTTAATACCACTTGTCAATAGCTTTTTCTTACAGTTATTTTTTAAAATAACCGTTCATAATTAAGACTTCGCCCCCGAGCATTTATTTTGAATTGCAGTGAGAGAATTCGTATCGGATGATAAGATTTTAGAAAGCACCGAATTTAAATGTATTGATGGTACACAAGGTCAGAAAACGACTTTCAATTATTTTTGAATCGTACAAGCGTATTTACTGTAAAAATGAAACTTTATAGACTGTGTAGTTGTTTAACTTTTTCTATAGAACTACTTCGGAAAAAGGGTAAAAAAGCCATAAACTTAAAGAGATTCTGATGGCGCTAGAGTGTTGCCAAGCAAACCATTAAAGATAAGTCAAACCGTAATTCTATAGGAATGCTATGAAATACTTCTGCATATGGACTGTAGTTGTTTTTGGGTTCCTGAAAGTCCTTGTGTGTAAAGTCAGCTGTGGAAATGGCTGGCTAGCTAAAAACTATGATTCCTGCAGCTTGACTGTTGAGGGGAAAGGGTTTTTTTTTTCTGTGAAAACTGTTGTAAAGTGGAACATCTGAAAAATATGTTCCATGCAAAATGGATCTTCACACACATTTATTTTGACGTTTAGGTTTGATTTGAGAGAGAGGGAGAGAAGATTCTGAAATAGCCATTCACAGATGGCTTGTGAGGGTTTTACTTTTTTATATGCCTTCTCTGTGTTTTTGGTTTGGGGTGGATTTTTCTGCATGTGTTTGCGGACTTGTCAATCCCCCTCTTCCCCCAGATCACATGTTTAATTTTTTATGACTTGAATTTTTTGTCCTTTTTCCCAAAAGCTGGTGTTAAAAAAAATAAAAAAGGAAAAAGGGAAAAAACCCTCCCACCCCAACCTCAAAACAACAATAAACCACCTCAAACCAACCAAAAAAACAAGATCTCAAATCCCTGACCAAACCCCAATCACCAGCCCGAGGTATAACTTCCTGTGATCAAAATTCTGTCGTCAGTGAGTGAAAATTTATGCATTTTGTGGAGTTTGATAATACAGCAGAAAATTTTTCAGGAAGCAGAAAACTCCCCCATCTTTACCACTTCAGCAGTAAGTGTGGGGAATCCAGAAGGCCCTGTATGCTCAGCTGGAGGAGTGTGGCAGGACAAAACCTGGTGCTTGCCCAGCTGGATGTGTGAAATGCAGATGCCATGTATCTGGCCACCCTTCCACAGGGTTGGGCTCGACCTCTGTACCCTTTATTGATGGGAATATCCTCTCCAGGTGGGAGTCAGGAGGGAATTGTTAAAGCCTGTCTGCTTTCTTTTGAAAGTGTTGAGTGAAAGCTGGTGCTGATAAATTGTGGTTGTGAAACATGCCTGAGAAGCAGGTCCATCTGTGTGAGAGGAATAGAGAGTCTTAAGTGGGTGCTGGTATTCTCTTCTTTGTGAAATGCCACTGTGAAATATCCTGGTAGTCCAAATTTAATTACCCAGTGAGTATTCAGTTATTCCGTGTATTCAGTTATTTTTTGTTAAGGAAACCATATGTTGAGCTTCCACTGAATGCCACCACTGATACATCTCTTGTCTGTTTTGTTTCTAATCCCAGAAGAAGTTAGCTGTGTACAACAAGATGCAGGAGTCTCTGGAAGTGACCCTTCCCAGCAAGCAAGAGGAGGATGAGAAAGACCAGCCTGCCGAGATGGAGTACCTGAACTCTCGCTGCGTCCTGTTCACTTACTTCCAGGGAGACATCGGTTCAGTGGTGGATGAACACTTCTCGAGAGCTTTGAGCCAAGCCAATAGCTTCAATTCAGAGACTGCCCTTTCCAAGAGCAAGGCAGGGCTGAATCCTCTGTGGAGAGGTAAGAGGGGCAGTAACGCGCTCTCTGTGGCGTGGCTTACTCGGGCTATGTTGCAGTAACACGCATTGCAGCTGAAATTTTACTTCTCTGTGGAGGTGGAAAAACCCCCCTCAAATCTCCAAGAACCGAGGAGCTTCTTGGGTTGAGTGATCTGAGGTGTTAAAGGGGGAGAGAGGAGCCAAAGGCACGGAAGGAGCAGGCGTCTCCCGCTCTTGCCATATCCTGTCTCTGCCAGGGGCTGGATAGGAGGGGGCAGAGCTCACGTGGCCTCACAAACGTCTGCTGCAAGGTTGGAGGCTTTTTTTTGAGCTCCAAGTGTGAAACTTGGCCTGTGAGGCAAGAGCAAAGCTGTTGGGGTGCTGGCCTTGGACGTGAAGGAAACCTATGCAGCCTTCTCGAGTGACTTTGCCAGGTGATTAGGATTTGTCCACGGCCGCTTTCCAGGCGGGGAGGAGCCAGCACAGGATGGAATAGGCTTGGGGGGCAAGCCCTGGCTCCTGTGGCTGCAGCCACATGCTGTTTTCCACCGCAGCCTGCTCGTGGGAGAGATTACAGATGATGTTATGGCTTGCTGGGTGTAAAATGGGGATGGCATTACTCTGCCTCCAAGCAGGGAGCAGAAATGTGGTAGGTTCTGCGAGGCATTTACTCGCTGTCCTAACACTTTTCTCTTGTTATGCACACAAATGCTTATATACATTATATGTATTGGTGTGACAGAGAGCATATCTTGCCAGAGACACTAGGTAGCCCTTACAGACCAGATTTCCAAATTGGTGACGGGAAGAAGCGTGCCAGTAAGATGCTGTTTCTATTTTGTTGGATGTGGCAGTCTGGGTATTTTTTCGGATCCCCACAGCTTCATTGTTTCTGATCACATCCTTATGTGGACTGGCAGGGGGGTGCAAACTAAGCGTGGTGAGCAATGGCCTTACACTGGGTTGGTGAGAGAGATTCTGGTGGGATCTGAGCAGGAGCAGTGTTGTTCCTAGTCAGCGATGTGGAGGTGAGACTGCGTTGATGAAAGCCACGGATACTAGAGAGGGGATTTTTAGAAACAACTGTGAAGAGAAAAATAGCACAGAAGGACTTGCTTTCCAGAAGGATGATGACAAATCTGAGGAAGTTTAAGCAAAGGTCAGCACAAGTGGCTGGGGAGCTAGAGGAATTTATGGCTTGAGCCGGGACCATTAATGTTAATGGGAAATTTTCCGTTGACTCGACTGAGAGCAGGATTGAACCTATGCTTACTAAAAAGGAGACTGGAGCATTTATAAATGGCCCAGACAGGCTATAAATGTTTTAGCAATGGGATCAAGGCAGTCCCCAGAGACCCCATGCCCACAGCAAGCCCTCTTCAGTGAGCTTGGGGACGTTCCCTGGGTGGGGTTGTGCGTCTTCCCTTTGGCCTCGGACATACCCTGTTGTTTTTCCCTGTCTCCCCCTGTGGTTTCACAACCATCCCCAGAGGACTCTGCAGGGGACATGGGTGGCCTGGTGTCAGGGTTCTCCAGCCATGCTGCCTCCTAACCCCGTGTGCCCCGTGCCCTCAGCAGGGAATGGAGGTCTGCATGTCCTGAACATCTTCTGGGAATAAAGTAAGGAGATACGCCCTGTGCCATCCCTGCACCTGCTGAACGGGCATGAAAATCCCTGGGGAGGCTGCTGGGTGCTGAGAGAGCTGAGGGCACTTGCTGCTCCAGAGAAGAGAGCTTTATCAGGCCCAAGTAGGTTTCTCAAATATTCCTGCTTGAAAACAATGGGGAAGGAACAGCACTGACAGCTTGGTCTTCTGGTTTGTGCACAGTGTCAAAGATGCTCAGTTACAGCAAATGGATGTGAATTTGTATCCCATTACCTAAAGAAGTTAAAGTATCATTGGCATGAAGTTCTTCCATAAATAACCTTTATGGGTAGTCGGAATTGCTGTCGATTTCTTACTCAGAGATAAATTAGAAAGAAAAATGCTTTTTCAATCGCTGGTTTGGGAGGTACAGGTTTCAATGGAAAATGTGTGAGCATGAGCTGGCTCCCCAGCTCACTGCATTTTCTCCATTCTCTGAAAGGAGGGATTAGCAATGTTTTTAACTTTTTTTTTAAATCTTTTTGTGCTTGTTTTCTTTCTTCTTTTTTTTTAAAGGTGTTCTGATGAAAGTGCAAACTCTGATTTTATCATTAAGGTGATATTGCAGGGGGTTTTTTGTTTGTTTTGAGGAGGGATTTTGCTTACATATAAGAAGTAGAACCTGTTGTTCTGAAAAGAGCAAGTTTTCATCATTTGTATGTTGAAACTACTGATCAGTTTAGGCTAAAATTAATTTGAAAACTGATTTTTTATAAAATACTGTTCCCTATGACATTCTCGAAGAGCACGAATATTTAATTTTAGGTGTAGCTGCCTGAAATCTTTTGCAGGTGCTAATGATACCTTGACACTAATATTACCTTAATGGTATTTTTATCAGCATGTTTTTCCTTGCTGAAAGGGTTGAGTTGTTTTTGTTTCTTACTTTTCTCTCTTCTTGCCTTAAGTGAGAGCTGATGTTGTACTACAGAAAGCTCCATACGTTGTCTTCTTTCCAGTGGGTGCACTTCTGACGTGTTTTCAGTGTGTGTTGTGAACATTTAGGTTGGACACCACGAACATTTGAGTTGGCCACTGTGAAGATTTGCATCAGCCACAACTTTGTGGTCCCTGGGATGTTGCCTTGTCCCTGCCTCCCTGTACTTAGGGTAGGAAATTGTGGTAACTGTATTATCTTTCTTGGTGGACAGTTTTTGTTAAATGCCTCCTGAAAGGCCATGGAAGCATAGAGATTTTTTTTTTTCCTTGCTCAAGGACAGTGTGGAAAAGGCTGTTTCACCGTGTTCCATAGAGGCCAAGTATCCCTGAACACTCAGGGTGGGTGAAGTTTTCCTGCATGTTTGTAGAACCTGGATGGAGCCTGTATCTCCAGTGACAGGGCTGACCTTTCCCAGTGGGGGTGGCCACACTCAGAGATGTCAGTGGGGGCTGGTCCACGACGGTGTCAGACAGCAGCAATGGCTTTGTGAAACCTGCACAGGTTTGAAAAATGGAGATGACCAAACGTGTTTTCTGTGGCCCAGACCTCCTGCATGACTGGCAAAGCCAAGCTGTTATGCAATCTGGGATGAATTCATGTTGGCAAATTCGGTGGTTTAAAGTGCTCTCTCCTGTTATTAAAGCTGTCCTGCAGATCCTTCGTGGTTTTCTGTGCCTTTTTGAAGTGCAGTGTTTTGGATTTAGGGCTTTTCCATGCAGATAACAGCCAGATAGTTTCCAAAAACTCGATTACAGGGGTTAATTTTCCAGAATACTGGCAGAGCATTGTCAAGCTGTGCTCCTCTGTTAAATAGTGTGGAAAACAACAGACTGGACATGAAGTTTGCTTTTTCTTTTGTGTCAGCCCTGCTGCCAACAGCACAAGCTACACACACTCTCCATCTCAGTGTAATCCCTTTTTACAAGTAATGGTTTACAAACAAGGAACAGTACCAATTTTGGAGGAGTGCCGAGGCTTCTGTAATATGCTTGAAGCTCTCTCCAGTCTTCAAGCATGAATTGCAATAGAAATACATTGCTAAAAACAACCCAACCTTTTGAAGAAACCCATGTTGGGGTGCAGTTTGCCAGATAAGCTTGCGGCCTCTGAAGCACTTTGGCACAAAGCATCCCCTACGTTTGTCCACGGGACAATTGCAAAGTTTGTTTCCAATATCAGAAGTTAATCAGACTCAATAAGCTGCTTAAATCAAAGCCAATTGATGTGTAGAAAAATTTCTATTATTTGATGGATTTTAAAACAGAGACATTCGTGTCCTCGGGATGCAGTCAGAAAACACTTTCAAGTTTTTTGTTTCCAAAATATTTTTGTACAAGCAAAGTTCAGAGGCAGGAGTATTTGAAGAAATCTGTTCATTCTCAATGATGTCTTCACCAAAGTCTCATTCCAGCTGCTTATTAAACAAAGCAAAACAAAAGGTGATTTAAGAAAAAAAAAAGTACTTTTACAAAAGTTATGAGGAACAGAGGATTCCTCGCCTCATCAGATATTAAACTTCCTTGGCTTTATTTCTCCATAGGCTATTTTTATGACTGTTCTTTCATCAGAGGTGAAGTTCTGTATTTTTATGTTTCCATCTTTGACCAAAAGAAAATCCTATTGGAGTTGAGACATATTGCATGAAGCAGTACTTTCTAGCATGAGCTGGCAGGAGGATTGTGAGAATGGAGATGCCAAGACTTTCCTACACATCAAAAACACTAACCGCTCCTTCAAAAACGGAATTTTTAGAACGTGATTTCATAATGTAGAGGTATTGGAATCCATTTAAATATAAGCTGAGCCCTAGCTGTAAGAAGCAGCAAGTCTTTTATTTCTGACAAAAACCTCTTTGAGCTATATGGATGATTCTGCTTGTATGCTCCTATTGGGTAGAGGGCATAATGATATATTCTGTAAGGGACTAACATAAGCTGTGTTAGATGTGACCTTTATCCCATCAAAGCATGCAATTAGTTTGAGAAGATCAGGTATTCTTTAGCCAAATGTTTCCTGTTCTGCAGTGTGAGCTGGTTCTCTCTCCTCAGAAGCATTTGCAACCACAACAGCTGCCTTTCTAAATGATGTGCAGTTGTCTGGGCAGGAGTTAGCCTCTCCTCACAATTCCTGTACCAAGATCCTGAGAGGGCTCTGACTTGATGGCCTGAAGAAGAAAAAATCTTCTTGGAGGGGGTCTTATATTTGTAAAAACCTGATGGGAGGGAATGAAGATGGGGGAGCCAGACTCCCTTCAACAATGCCCGCTGACAGGACAAGAGGCAATAGGCACAGATTAGAAAACAGGAAATTCCATCTGAATACAAGAAAACTTTTTGTTTTGTTGGGTTTTTTTGGGCTGGTTGTTGTTTATGGGGTTTTTTTTTTTTTGACAGGCTGTGGAGTTTGGGTCTCACTCAAGATCTGACTTGGACAGGGTCCTGGACAACCTGCTCCAGGTGACCCCCCTTGAGCAGGGGAATTGGACTAGACAATTCTCCTACTTCAGATGTCCTGTGATTCTGTAGTTACTGAGGAAGCTTAAGTTCAGCGTTACAAACTTCAGAGAGTAGCAAACCATTGTTGGGATTTTGTCACGAGATGTGTTGTTCAGCTTCAGTCACACTTCACTTCTTTCCTTTCTACCAGAAAGCTCAACAATTTCAAGCCAAAGGAGCGGTTTCCCAACCTCGTTTTGGACCAGCTCTTACCAGCCTCCTCCTCCACCCTGCTTAAGTGGAGTACACCCCGATTTCCCCGTGACTGCACCAGGCACCTTCCCAACACCAGACCCCAGCAGCTGGCCAGGACACGGCCTCCACCAGACTGCCCCACCTCCTCCCCCGGCTGCCTCTGAGTCCTGGCATTACCCTTTAGCATCTCAGGTGAGCCCTTCGTATGCACACATGCACGATGTGTACATGCACCGCCATCACCCTCATCCCCACATGCACCACCACCACCATCCCGGCTCGCACCGCGACCCCCGCTACGGCTCGCTGCTGGTGCCGTCGGTGCGCGCCGCCAGGATTCCTGCTCCCCAGTGTGACGTGACAAAGACAGACCCCGCTGCTGTCACCAGCACTACCTCAGCTTGGGCTGGAGCCTTTCACGGAACCGTGGACATTGTGCCAAGTTTTGGGTTTGATACAGGTAAGATGGTTTGATTTNTTGTTTTTGTATGTGTGTTTTTTTTTTTTTTTTTTTTTTTTTTTTTTTTTTTTTTTTTTTTTTTTTTGTCTTTGGCTTGTTTTAGCAGAGACGTGAACTTCCTGCAGCTGGAGCAGGGCTGGTTCTCAGAGCTGTGTCCAGATATGTTTCCAGGGGGGAATCCCTCCTGTAATTGCTGTCAGGGCAGGTGAGCTGTGAAACATCCAGCTCTCACTGCCTTTTGCTGAGAGACCTTTGTCTGCCTTGGTTCCATTCAAGCCAGATGAGTTGTGACATGATCTGCATTTTTTGTTTGTTTGTTTTTGTTTTAAGTCTTGTGGGAAAATATTAATTATGCTTCCATGGGGAAGTTCTCATGTTGTTCAGCTAGTTCATATGTACATTCACCAACATACAGCTCCAATGAACTAATAACTTGCAGTACATGAGGACTGCATCTTGAGGTGGGACAGCTCAGCATTTCCTTCCTGTGTAGTATCCACATGTCACATGGAGAGTAGAGGTGCTGATTGAGCTGTGCTCGCCATCAAACTAAACATCTTCCTATGGTGTCTAGGTAGAGGTCTGTGAATTAACTTCATTTTATTGCAAGGTCTGTGGTATGAACTGCAGACCATGAATTCCATCCGTGTCTGTGAGCTTTGAGTGGCAGGCTCTTGTCTCAGTATCAGGAGCAGCCTGGCAGCCCTCAGTGCTTGAAGTTTCCTACAGTGAGGTTATGGGTGACTGACAATTCCCAGTGCATCCATCCTGGAGCTCATAGGCCCCACTGAGGGCTCCTTTTTCGGTTTGATATTTATCTCACCAGCAGCAATCCTTGCAGATTAGTACTTCTTAAAGACAGTATGTTATCTGATTAAGGAAACACTAGGTTTTTATCTTTGTTCTCTTTTTCTTACTGTATCTATTTGTCTCCCTTTTTTGATAGCTCTCTCTGACTGCTTCGATGTGTGACAAGCACTTCTTTGCCTTGAATAGTGGACAGGGGAACAAAGAATGGGTGGGGGGAAAAAAGATCTGTTACTTAAAGATGAAGTACTGTGAACCTAATACAAATCTCTCTCTATTCCCTTTAAAGCAACTGGGAACCAATAATCTCTACTAAATGCTATGCCACTTGCTGTCTTGATGTCAATAAAACTATGAAAATGCTTATTAGGATTCTTAACACTGGACAGTTTATATACAAATAACATTCCCAGCTATACCAGTGATATGAGAATAATTAAATTTTATGCTTTTGGGTACAGAATGATAGTCTAACCAGACTGGGATCTTGAGTGACAGGTTCCTTTGTGACAAGTTCCATAAGGGGAGTGAGCTGCCTTCTCTGAAGCACGAGCAGACTGTCCCTGCCACTGGTATAGGGGACAATTCCCCCTGGACCAGCCCCAGCAGTCTACCTGCTGAACCCTGGTATTTGACTAAACCTTTTGGGGATGGAACTCAGAACTGCATAAGGAATTGTAAGTCGGGAGAAACCACTTCCTGGCTTAGGTACAAGTCCAGCCCAGACTGAGTTGTTTTTCTCTTTAAAGAGCCAGTACCTCGAAAAGGGCTCTGGGTCCTGGCACTGCCTTGGAGAACAAACACAGCTTTGGCTTGGTGCTGCCTGCTCCTTGTGGAAATCCCTGTGGAGGGGTGCAGTTGGGTGCTACTTTTGTCAGCATCCTGATTTGGCAGTGCCTTGCATGTCTTTTGGTTGCTCAGCGTGGAAGGCAGTGGAAAAGATCTGAACTATTAACTTCTGCCCCATGCTTGATGTGTGGGTTTTAGTCCCTGAGTTCTGAGGGGAAGAAGAAAGAGGGTAAATGTATGGCTGGTTTGAAGAAACAGAGAATCTCAGCAGACCAATGCCTGTCTCACTTGTTTGAGACTATTCAAAAGGGTCACACACTGCAACACAACAGCAAAACCCTGTTAGGCAGCCCCAGTTCTGGAAACAAGGGTGCAAGCAGTGAAACGCAGCAGGCAGTGGAAACCTGTGACTTTACAATTATTTGCTCTCTTCCCCTGCACACTCATTTCTCCTGTGCTTTCCAAGCAGAGGCTTGCTGGGAAGGGCAGGAAGGCCGAGCTCCCTTTTCAGCCTTGCCTGCAGCTTGAGCAGTTGAGGCAAATGCTGTGGTTACAGGCACTCGAGGCGTGCAGAGAAGAGGGAGCTTTACTGCCTCGGTGTTGGGTGTGCACATCCAGCAGTGTGATCCCAGGGAAGGTGTGGGGAGAGGAGGGGGCTGCTCGGGTACCACACAGGGTCACATCCAGCACTTGCTTCATCTGCCCTTCAGGGAGAGTGGATTATACTGGATAAATCTCCACATCACACAGCATTTCATTATGTTTAACTCTAATGTGAAGCAGCCATCTCAGCAGAGAGGCTACAAACTCGAGGGGCTGGAAAGACTGAACTGGCTTTTAGTGACATAAAGTGGTTTCTCCAGAGTAGGGTAAGGCCATAGTGGCAAGAATATGTCAGTTCCGAAAGTGTTTGCTCATATATCCCTGGAGAAAATTACCTGTGGAGCTGTTAGTATATCAAATTCCACAAGTTTCAGGTGATTTATGTTAAAAAAGTTCATTTGGTCTATACCTAGACGTTGCTTTTTGGAATCCTTTAGATTCAAACTGATTCTTCCCCCGCTTCCCATGGGTCACATTGCTTGTGCTACTGACACATGTGATTATAGGAACATTTGAAAAATTCCTCACGCTGAATTACGTGGAATGATAGCGTTGGGATCAGGGCAGGCTGGCTGTAATCTTACCCCCTTCCAGCTACATTGTTGCATCTCGGCCATGCCAAGCCAAATAATCGATCTCACGAATGGATGATGCTGAATCACTTTAGAGGTTAAGAGGAGGTTCCCACTGCATGCACAGTGTAGTTTGGGAATTTGTGTTTCGGAGCACATTGTGTGGGACAGCAGCACAGCACCCTTCACAGGGCTGGCAAGCTATTGATCTGTCTTCCACATCTGTTTGAACTTACATGGTCCTGTTTTAGGGGATGAAGAGGGATTTAGCTACCTGATTGCCATTGAATGTGGCTTGATCCTCACATTGTAGGCTGCAAATTAACCCTTTTAGAAGCTTCTGTAGCAGTACAAGTGGGATTAAAGAGAATGCTGGTCTGCATCACGAGCTATTAAAACCTGTTGGGTTTGTGTCTGCTGCTGTGTAGCGTCTTTCCAAAGTGCACAAGCTTCAATGCTCAATAGAAAAGTACATTTCATGTCAAGCATTGATATAAACACATTGGAATAAGCACAGATTGTTTGGAGTTTAGGCCTCAGTTCCTTGCCCTGCTGATGTCAAGCAAAGCAAGGTTGGGCTCTCACCAGTGCTGTCTTTGGCCCGGGCCCACAGCCGTAACCCGGTGTCACCACTAAAGCTCCTGCTCATGTTGAGGGTGCACAAGGCACATCCAGCACTTGGGATCAGGGCTCGAGGAGGGGAATTTCTGCCTTGCAGTGTTGGTGGTGGTTATAGCCATCAGTGCTTCCCTCAGGAGCAGGGTGGGAGGTTGTCCTGCACACCAAGCCCTTCAGGTGAGCAGTGGGATCCGGCTGTGCTGGCAGCCCCTGGGGAGGAGAGCAGAGCAACTTGCCTGGCTGCTGCAGAGCCTGGGAGGATATCCTGTCCTGCTGTGGGACAGATGTGCTGGAGGAGGCTTCCTGCAGCCCCAGCACACTAAAAGCAAAGCAGGACTTTGTCATGAGTGATGGCTGTAAGTCTATTAAAATTGAGATGCACATTCTTTATCCTGTAAAGTTGTTCACACTGAGGTGAATAACTTTAAATTTAGGTGAATTAATCAACAGCCTTTAGTCCCGGCTTACTATGTAAAGTCCACTTTTGGAAATGCCCATACATCAGTGGGATACATTGAATTTGGCCCCTCAAATTCCAGTCTGATCCCTTCTGTACGTTTGTCTCTGTTCACACACATCCCACAAATTTGTCACAACTCATGAAATTTGCTTAGGTGTTCCCACAGAACCTGCATAGTGTTTGTGTGGCAGTTAGCTCTGATGTTGGTGTCCTAGGGAAGGGGAATTGTGCTGGAGTGGCAGTGCTGGCTCCTGCAGTGCAAGTGAGGATGTCCTTGCTCAGAGGAAAGCACTGCAGCACTTGCACTGAAGTGGAAGCTCTGGGTGAGTAGCAGGGTTGGCCTTGGTTTCTGTATGAGGACTGAAGATGGCCTTGCCTTGAAGGAGATAGGAATTTAGTGAGGAAAAGGCGTGGAAAGTGTTCCACATTCAGTTCTGTAAATAGGGCAACTTTGGTTTTTTGGGTTGTTTTCTCTGGCTGTTTAGAGTCCATAGCCATACCTTAAACCTCCTTGATACAGTTATTTGTGTCTTGCAAAGACACCTGCCTAGGAAGGTGCCTGTTCAGCTGGTTATTCCCCTTCTGCCACTTGCTGCTCTCAGGTGGAAGATCTCTTGAACAGATGTGTGTGTCATTTTTTTAAGCTGCAAGGAACCATATAACCTGTTTCTCTTCCAGGCTTCCATTGCCTCTGGTGTCCTTTAGTGCTCCACTGGTGAACTTAAATGACTTCTTTATGCTCTGAAAGGTTTCTGCTGTCTGACTCCCTTTTTTTTTTTTTTTTTTTTTTTTTTTTGGATCATCTTTGTTTTAAAAAATTGTAAGCAGCAGGGGAAAAATAGCCCCAAATTGTCATCACTGACTTTGAGGGAGCTTTGAAGGCAACGAACAGCAGCTCATTATGACTGTCTGTGTACAATGCTGCCAGGGAAACAAATAGCTCTTAAGCAACAAGGAGACCTCTTCATTGAATAAAGAGCCTCTGAACATGTTTTTAATAGGCATGCTCTAGCTGAGGGATATCCCACTTTTTCCAATCTGAAGAAATAGGTGCAAGTGCGTGGGAAATGGAGCAGAAAGCACCAAAGGAGGTTTGGTGCACCACACCCGTGGGCTCTGCTTTCCCTGCCTCTTCACTGCTGGACACACGAGTGTTTGTGCCCTTCTTGGGAATCCTCACATGGATAGGGCCATATGCTCTCGTCTTTTATGTGAGTGCTAATTGCTTTGCAGCTCAGCTCTCAAGTGTTGATCACCATTAAATATTTAACTGTTTGCACTCTTAAAGCAAGGAGGTGGCTGTCAGATCTGAACCCTCCATGCCTGTTAGACTCTCTGAAAACTTAGGGGTTTTCTTTCATGTTTCACTGTGTGATTGGATATGGAAATGAGATCCATGGCTAGCACATGGATCTGTCAATTTTCACTGGTTAAACATCAAATGAACATGGAGCTTTGATGGTTGCAACATCACTGAGGGCTGGAGTTGCACCTATTTACATTAGTGGGGAAATTAACCCTAAATTCATAACAAGTCAGGTGCCTTGGTACACTCTGTAGCAGGGCAATGTCTAGGATGACACAGCAGAGCTTTGCTCTCTGTATAGGAATGATGATTTATAGTGGGAAATGTACCTTCATTTCATGAAATGTGATTTACTTGCCTCAAAACATCAAAGGGCAGGGTTTAAATCATTGATTCTTGAGTGCCTTACTACCTCTGAAAATACATGCCTGCATCTTTTCTCCTTTACTTTCCCTAAAAATGGGCAAGAATGTATCTTCTTTGGGAAATTTAATCCACACCTCCCCTTCTATTGTCTGGATTTGAGGTTTACGCCCTGTTAGGTGTGAATCTAGAGGAGATTGAATCCCTCTGGAGCAGAGAAATCCCAGATTATAACACGGGTTCCAAGTCTATAATACTAAAGCCACAACACAGCACCACATTTATTGGATAGTCCTCACTTTTTACAAAGGAAAATGTTAGAGGAACTCATAACAAATGCAAGCTGAAAACCATTAATTTTTCCCATGTGGAAGCTCTAGCCATTCTTGGCTGAAAACCTTACACTCTGTAGGTGAAATTATTTGGGGTTTTTTGCATGCTGCAGGAACATTTTTCCTCTCTCCTCTTTGAGTTGAAAATGCCACAGAAACTGTGAAATCCTGGAGTGTCTCAGGCCTTTTCTAGAAGAGATGGTGTCCGTGGCTGGCCCCTGGCAGGAAATTTGCTCTGCTGAATACTGGATAATTGATGCAGACCTTTCTGGAGGGTTTTTTCACTCCATGCCATGCTCTTCATTAGCTCAAACCAAGGAAGGGCATGCAGGAATTTCATCACCATTTCTGAACTGCCTGAGCCAGAATCAAACTTCCGTGTGGTTTAATCTTACCTCTCATAAACTGAAAAGTTTGGAGCAGTAACACTGTTGCTAACAAGTCCTTTAAACTGTTAAGTTGTGGGGCTTTTTTTTATTTTCATTTTTCTTTTATTTTTTTTTAATCAAAACTTGTCTTTACTTCAGTCGCTTGGGGAGGGGGAAGAAAAAACTATCGAATTTATTAATTTAATTAATATTTACTAATATTAATTATTTTCCTTTTCTCTTCTGAAATGTAGGTCTACAGCATCAGGACAAGAGCAAGGAAACTGCTTGGTTCTGAAGTGCAGAGCAATTAAGACCAGCTAGAGCTGGAGTTGGCAGAGCTGGGCGGGTGATACAGCAGTGGTTGACTCCTTCTGCGTGGAGCAAAGGACACACATGAAGATGAAGAGCCAACTATTCTGGTTTTGCTGTTGAGCCTTTTATTTGTAAGGCCGTTTATGGGTCCCACAGTGTTGGAAGAAAACCAGAAACCTAACTTTCCTTTCTTTCCTCATCTGAGCCTGCTGCAGCTGGGCAACCTAACTCCTTTCTGCTCCTTTAACAGTGTTTCGTTTTGTTCAGCTTGATATTTTTATGAACAGTCTCAATAGTCAGGAAAAAGACTCTCCCTTGACTACAGTGCGCCTTCTTTCAGGAATACAGTATTTTGTAGCTCTTTGTGCATCTATTTTTGTAGAAATACAGAAAGTTTGGGTAAGGATTGATGGGCTATTTTAGGATGACATATTTTTTTAAAAAAAATTGTAAAATTGTTAAGTTCTGTTTAAAGAACTTGCTCTCAGAGAAGCACTGGCAAAAATGTATAAAATGCTATTTTTAGATGTCCGTGATGTGTTTGTGCATTTTGGGTTTTTTTGTTTGTTACCTCAAATGTCTATCTTTCCTTTCTTTTTAAAGAGCTAAATTCCTTTGTTTCCGCACTACTAGATTCTGATGTTTTTGTCCTTTTGTTCTAGCTTAAGCAAGTGTAATTCGCACCTGAAATTTCAGCCAAATATTTTTTCCTGGTCCTAGATTGTAGTAAAAGTGGTTTTGTTTTTCTTGCTTCTAAAGGTGGCTTTGTGCTGTGCTGATTGTCAGAAGCTTGCAAACACCTTTAGCATAGAGCAAAGCTTGAGGTTACAGGAACTGCATTTCCAACCCATCCATTCTTTCAAAATGGACCAAATACTCTTAAATCAGACACGAATATGGGCCTCATCTATGATCCATTGAAGCTGTTGAACACAGCTCCCTGTGGGTTATGTTGCAGGCTCTGATAGTGCTCATAAATATCAGTACAAACTTACAGGCAGGACTTTCAGCTAAGCCATTTCAAGGTGGTAACTTGTAACATCAATATTCAGGGAAAATGAAAATTAAAAAAAAAATAAAAATCCAGGTTTATAAAAATGTGTGGCTTGTGGAAACAAAAGGTTTTCAACCGGCCTGATCCGTGTGCTGAGCAGCTCAAGGAAAGCACTACACTTCTCAACTCCTGTTGACTTCAGAATGTGTTTGCCTGACCTGGGCTGTTCCGTGGGGCTTGCGGCACCCCAGGTGCAGCTCTGCGGTTTTGTGGCCAGCTGCACGTGCTGAGCGTGCACACACCGGGGCTTGGTGGCCACCAGGGCCAGGGACTGGCCACATGGAACCACAGCCCTCTGCTTGGGACACCCCCCTGGCCTGGGCCTTGGGTCTGATGTGCATAGGAAAGGCTTTAGCTGGAGCCAAGGTGATCAAATCCTGACTCTGGGCAGCCATGGGCTGGAGCTGGGTCAGTCTCCGTGCCCAGCCCCTGGGGACTCTTAAGTGTCAGCACATGCTTAGATGGGACTGAGGTGAGCCCAGGATCAAGACCTGGGTTGTTGGATCCTGGCTGTTGCTTGGAGATGTTGCCTTCCTGCTCTGTGCACCCAGGGTCCCTCTGTAAGATTTCCTGAGGCTCTTAAAAAGCATTGTATTTCTGTCACTGCTGCTCTCAGACATCCCTGTTTGAAAGACACACCGGGCTGAGTGGAAAAACCAAGATACAAACACATGGCTGAGATAAGAAAGAGTTTAATTTTAAGGCACTGAGCATTGTAAATGTAGTTTTGTCAGGTGGAGACCACATGGATCTGTGTGTGAAAGGGGAGGGGGGGCGTTGGGAAGTGCATGCCACTCCGAGGTTCAGGGCTCCCTCCCTGCACTGCTGCTTCCCTCCAGGCTTTTTGAACTTGATCTTATGAGGTGTTGAGCATTCTACTTTGTCAAGGGAGAGGGCTTGACATGCTGGCACTGGAGGCATTAGGATTATATCACAATTTGGCAAGACCCTTAAGTCTCTACCTTGCTGATTTGAAGTTTGAGACAGCGTATAAATGCTGAATGGACTATGCTTAAATATTGCTTTAAAATAATAAGGTTATAGTCTCTGTGTTGGGATGATGAATTAAATGTGGTGGGGTTTTTTTCCTCATCTTTGTAGTCCATCAGTATTTCTTTCTCTCAATAAATTTCACTCTCATGACAGTTCTATATATTATTGCTGCCTTGGTGGAGCTAGCTCCTCAATTTGTCAATAAATTCATAATGCAGTGGGAAAACTGTATGGGAGGGAATGGAGTACCAGCTGCCACAGTTCACTTTCTTATCAGGACAGTACAGTTCAGGAAATATCTCAAGAAAAAGAGTTCTGACTTAGGAATGTTGACAGTATTAAAAATACTGGGAAGAAAAAAATCTAAGCCTTTTTTTATTTTATTTTTTTTTCAACCTGGACTTGGCAAAGGTGGAAATCAAAGAGACAATGTGTCCTCTTTGAACTTCAGGGATGGAGAGTTTGGGTGGCAGGGGAAGCGACAGAAAAGGCAGCATTTCTTTTTGAGGTGTGTTTGACTTCCTGAAATAGTTAAAAGCCTAACAAGAGCAGTCTGCTCACTGCCTTCCCCTTCACAAGCTCATACTATGGGGGATCTCCTCTGGTTCCCTACAGGTGTCAAAGCGAAACGGGACAGGAAAGAAATAGGCCCACAGTTTGCACTGGAATCTCTTTCTGGATTGTATCACTGAGTTGTTGGTTAGTGGGGATGAAGAAGTGGGGAAGCTGTTGCCTCTTCCACCTCCAGGACTGCTGTTCTGCACCCAGTTTCCACTGCTGAACCTAGGAGTGAGCTGGAGGAACTTCTCCAAACTCTGGGAGACAAGTGCCGATAAAAACCTGCAGTCGTCTGTAGCTATTCATGTGCTGACTTTGAAAGTGAAATAAATTCTTTTCCCCTCAGTCACTAATTGTCCCTTGTGCTAACAAGTGAGCTGGAAGTAAAAGCCTAAGTGTGTAGCAGTAGTCCTACTTCTGTGTTCTACAATTTGAGGGGTGGAAAAGGGAAAAAAAACCCCCTTCTCTGTGACAAACTTTTAAGTTAAATTCAGCAGAATTCCTTCCCTCCCTCTTCCCCATACACGCACACTCACACACACGCACAGAAGTGCTTATGAGAAGCAGATGCTGCCACGGTTTTGCTCTTGGAAGAGGAGGGGAGCTCTCGCCTGCAATGCTGCAGTGGTGGGGAATTGATGGCAGAGAGAAAGAACAGAAAGGTTGAGACTGCTCGTATCTCTGCAGACAGGAAAAAAAGGGCCTTGAAATCAGGTCAGTCGGGTCACAGATAAGTTGTGTCTTACTGCATTGCTAAAGGAGTTGTTTCATTCTTTTCATGTGTGGTGTGTTCTGATGCTGTCCCAAGAAAGTGGATGATTCATTTTGAGAGGGCTTATAAAACATTATGTACTCTGTCACTGTTTCTGGGAGAACACAGGGAAATTATTGTTTTATTTCAAGAAACTCAAAATACTGACCTCCTTAAAGTTGTCCAGGATTTTATTTTATTCCTGTTAATGTTGAGAAATCTGACATCAATTTTTATGTCTTCATTGAAGACTGGGAGGGTTCAAGCTGTCCACCACTTTTTGAGAGGCAGATGCCAGTTTTTTCAACAGCTCATTTCCATCCCAACAAGAAGATGGAATAGTGCAGCCGCTGAGTGCGCAGGAGGCTGGAATTCTGGAATTTCTGGAGAGCTGAATAAGCTGCACTTGGCAATAGTAAAATGGACTCTGTTCTGATTCCTTTCCTCACCAGACACACGAGTTCAGGTGGTCCTTGGTGAATGGCAGTTTTCTCTCCATCATCCACACCTGCATCAATACACTTTTGAGAGCAGATCTCTCATCACAGCATTCAGAGAGCAGAGGTTGAGGGAGGGGAGTGTCACATTTTCCCCCACCTGCCCTTAGGATTGCCTTGCTGCACCCAGCCTTTCTGCTTCGGGCTGTTACGTATGTCTTGCTATCCCACTCCCACAGTTCTTCATGTGTATGTCTATATTTCTCTACAAATATATTTATACACATCCACGTGTAGCTATACCTGGTTCCCTCTGTTCCACTCTCGTATGTCCTTTGGAAATAAACTGAATGACTTCACTAAGTCTCATCTGAGATAGAAAACGTAGGCATTTTATTGCATTCTCTGTTAACTCAGGAGTGAATAGAATTTTTCCATGCTTGTTAAAAAAACCCCCAAAACAACACAACAAAAACACATCAAAAAACCACCCTTTCAGGTCACCTGATTTGTATCTGTAAAGATGACCATGGAATCAGCAGTTACGTAGAGAGGTGCAATATGTTACCTTTCAGCAGACAAGCCTATCTCTGAATATTATTTAAATTAATTTCAGGTACAAGCTTTTGTTCCGTATCAATGGACCAGCAACATATATATTTCCTTATAAACAATTTAGAAGTATATACATTTTTCAAGTGGAATTCTTGGTTTTAGTATGTCAGCCTTTGAGCTTTTAAAGAGTATTTGGATAATAAATATTGTGTGTGATTTAAAAAAAAAAAAAAATTGATCCATGTTATTTGGATCTACAATGTCATGTAAAGCAGGGAGGTATTTAAAAATAAATACTGCTTTTACATATTAGCCCTATGGGCACAATCTGAGAGTTGTGGTGCAGGAAGATGTCCCTGTAAAAAGTAAAGGTCTCTTGCCTGTGCAAGTTCAAAATCCAGGAGAGGCAGGAGTGGTCTTGGAAAGGTTGATCTGGTGGAGCTAAGAGCAGAGATGATCCTCTCCAGAACTGTAGGTACATGGTTGGGCAGTCACTGCTCAGTATACTAAATTTAGGCTGTGTTAGCAGGTTTATTGTTATGGGGTGAACTGGTTGCCAAAGGGAATTGTAGATGTCCCTGGAAAGCCATGTTTTAACTGCCCTTGGTCTGCTCAGTGCCCATGACCTGTCCCTGTCCTTGCTGTGCAGTCTCTGTGACACCACGGTGGGACCTGTGAAAGCTGGGCTGGAGTTCCCTGGGAAATGCACCTTTTTTTTTTTTTTTTTTTTTTTTTAAGCTCCCAATAAAGAAAGTTTAGGGATGGGGGTCATTAAAACACCCCAGTTATTTCATGCACCTGCTCAAAGGCTCAAGCCTCCAAGATAAATCAGCTGTGCACCATGGTCATCTGCCTACAGAAGCCTGAATGCTGCTTCCTCCTCTCAGTGTGCTTGGAAACCTTCAGTGGCATCGAGATGGTTGGGACCAGCCTTGAAAGCCTGAATTGCAGTCCAGTGGTGGCCTGGGGGCTGGTCCAGCCTTGATTCTGGTGAGCTGGGGCTCAGGTATTTGGTACCTATGGACAGCCAGTGTTTGTCGGAGTTTGAGGTTTACAGTAATCGACTGAAGTATCTGCAGCACTGTGCTGCACTTTCCCTGCTTGCTCTTTGGAGCTGTTGCTTAAAACCATCAAGTCAAATCAGGGTCCCTCTCTTCCCCCCACCTGTTTTCTCTCCTTGCTTCCCTCAAAACTCCATGGAAATTTTTGCCCCTCTGATCAAAACTGGTGGGGTGGGGGGGAGGGTGGGGAGGAGGGGAGGGCTTTGTATAAAGAAAAGTGTCACTGTTTATTACTGAATAAATAATTTAATGTGAATTTTATTGTTATATTTTTTATGTAGCATTTTCAGTTTGGTCTGTATTTCTCAACAGTTAGCTAATTCTTTTTATTCTTATGCAACTGAAGAACTCATAAATCTCTTTGTAAATTTCTGCATCCTGAGTTTCTATTCTTTGCACGAGATTAATTTTTAGATCCAAGGATTTGTCTTCTGTTGAAAACGTTGTAAAACAAGTGTTCTAAACTGGTTCTGTACTAAAATTAAACAGAGTGAAAGCCTTGCATCGAAGGGATTTCAAGCAGAGATCTCATGAAGGCACAGGCTTGCCTTTTCAGATACTGTCAAGTGCTTATACTACAATGTTCTCTTTTATTCTTAATTTTTTTTTTTTAATTACATTAACACTATTTTACAATCAGACCTAGTGGAATCACAACCTGAGACTCCTTAGTGTAAGACCCTTTTTTAATTTTATCGTTTCCTGGCAGTTTTGACAGTCATCAGGCAGAGATTTTTCCATGCAAGTTATTTACCTCAAATTGATTTTTTTTGGCAAAGTTCAGTAATTCCTGCTAAGGAGGTAACTGCCCTTGCTAAAATTATTTTACAACTGTTTAATTAAAGAAATGTTTGCATGTCTGTGTTCTGGCTCGAGGGCTGAAGGTTTGGTGTTTTGGTCACAGATACATCATTTACTGCTCCAACAGTGGGGAAAAAAAAAACCTCCAAGCTTTGGCCAAGCACTCAGCTTTTGAAAAATTGCCACTTGCACGCAATCAGCAGGGAGCTGTTAAGAATTTAGTTGCAAAATCCTCTGAAGATCCTGACCATATGGGATGTGCTCTGTTTCAGAGCATCAGGAGATGAGCAGGATTTTTCCCATACGTCCCGCTCCAGGCCCTGTTTCCCGGACCAGATAGAGAGCAGGGTACTTTGTGCAGAGTCACTGTGAGGAGGAGATGGGGAGAGCTCTCGGCCAAATCTCCAGGAGAAGGAGGCCAGGAAATGAGGAGAGAGGGTTCAAAAAGCTTTCTGTAGGAGAGAATGGGAGTGGGAGCTCTTGGGACAGGAACAATCTCCATGGACAGTGGAGATGAATATGGGATGTAGACTGCTGGAAAATAAATAATGCCTCATGATGAATGATCTAGATTGGGATGTGACAGCTATCAAAAAATACCAGAATAATGTGAGGACTTAAGAATTTGGAAGGAAAAAGTAGACTAGGAAGCAGGAGTGTGTTGAGCTGGGGAATGAGATACCCAAAACGCTTTTTCTTCTCCCTGTAACTTCTGCTCTTGCCAGGGCTGGTATCCAGCTGCACTGCCCCACACCTGGGTTTCCAGGTGAGAAATAACCTCACAGGGGTTATTTCTATGCTCTCATGGCATCAAGAAATGAAAGCAGGGGAAATCATGCATTATTTTGTGACTGATTTTATTTACAATGATCCACGTCCTCCATTAATGTGAATCGCTGTCACTCTGTTGGCTTTAGTGAACTTAACACCCGTGGAGAATCTTATCAGTTACATCTGGATAAGTCTCCTTTTGGGTGTTATCAACTGGAAACTGGGTCCTAGAAGGGCTCATGGGAGCGGTACTTCCGCAGAGCCAGGATCCAGCTGGGGTGACCTCAGTGGTGCTCAATCCACCTTGCACAGGGGAAGGTCACAAAAAAGGAGAGGAGTGGGACAGGGCTCTTCTGTGCTGGCAGGGCAGACAACCATGGCCGGGGTGGCTGTGGCTGGATGTCCCTGGTGGGACAGGGGTGTCACCAGCCTGTCACGGACATTCCAGGCGTGGTGGGGCCAGCCATCCCCGCAGGACCTCGGGCTCGGAGGGGTTATGCTGCCTGCGTGACGTGGGAGGCCGGGTGGGGACCAAGACATCTGGTGAGAATTCCTCACGGCTGAGCTGTGCGTTGGGCTGGGATGCCGAGTAATTTAGCTGATTTCTTTTTTGGGGTAGCTGGGAGGAGGAGGAGGAGGAGGGGGGCTGGATGCCACAGCCTTCCAGTAACTGTCTCTCCTCCAAAATATCACTTTTGCTTTCTTTGAAGACAAGTAAGAAATTATATTTAAAAAAACAAAACAACAAACCAACACCAGGAACTGCACCAATGTGTTTGCCTTGACAATAACTGTACATCTGCAACAGTTTATCACTATGGGAAAATGAGTGGGTAATAAAGTTTTGATGTTGGCTGTTGCCTGTACAGAGGTATCACAGGCTTTGAAAATGATTTGTTATGTGAATGCCCATAGTAGCACCGAGGTTCAAAGGGAGGTGGTTTGTTTTTCGTGCCCATTTAGTTATGAATAACACCAGCTCTAATTTCCTCCTCCCACCAGCAAGCAGAGAGTCCTGCATTGGAAGCCAAATATAGCAACAAAGATTTCTATCTCTGGCCAAAACCAAAAAATCTGTTCCCTTTTAAGAATAGCACTCTATTCTTTTCTGATGGAGATGGATAAAGAGAAAATTCAACTTTAAGGAAGCCAGTTTCCCAGTGGGAAACTCCCTGGGTCTCTCTCAAATGGCCAATGTAAAAGGTATGCACTTATTTTTTGGCATCTGTGTAGAAGCCAATGAGGAGGCTTCTGTAGAACCCCATCAGCAAAGCCCTTTTGGGGTGGCAGTCTGGATAAATCTTCCCTACTTGCTAGTGTGTCTTTCCTGCACTGCCCTGTCTGTCTTGTGAGCAGCAGAGCCCACGCTGAATGGGAATGCCTCAAATCGCACAATTACTCCTGCTCGTTCTGCACCCTTTTCTTTCTGGTTTGCTTTTGTGGAGAAGTTAATCCCTTGGCTCTGAGGGACAGACCCCTGCTCCACCTGATGAGGCAGCTTGACAAGGTAATGTGGAGCAGCAGTCAGCCCATGATCCCCTTGGTTTTCTAATTAGGAGAAGATGTGGGAAGTCATCTCTATGCTCTTTTCCGTGCCTTTTCAGGTGTGTTGTGCCCTCAGAAAGTGACTGTGGGCAGTGGGGCTGCCCAGTCCCCTGCCTGGCTGGCTGGGCTGGGAGAGAAAGGACGTTGTACAAAGAAAAAGCAGAAATGTTTGTGGTACGGCACTTCCTCAGGGGTGATCTGACCTTTTCTGGGGGGAGTTAATACTCCCTGAAGATGAGCATGAATGTGGGTGCCACTGCCTGTTTTTAAGCGAGGATATGCTTTTAGGAGGAGGAACACACCTACACCCATGCCCTCTTTCTGATCTTGAACTGGGGTTTTTTTTTAACTTCTCTACACCATCTGAGGAGGGCTATTCAGCCTTTCCTTCGAAGGACTTATTCCCATTCCAGCCCACCCCCACCACCCACCCATAAGCAACTGGCATGTGTGACATGTGAGCCGAAAAAGCCCTTTCTCTAATGTAGCAGCTGTCCTTGTTTTAGAAGTGTTGCTTCATTCATTTGCAGACTGTTTGGCTGAAGGCCTTTGCTGTAAGGTGAATACTGAAGGATTACAGAGTTAGCTCTTCCTCATTTGGAAAACTGTGACTTTTTTTTCCTTTTTTTTTTTTTTTTTTTTGAGCCTTGGACCCCTAATGCATTTTAAAAACAATGCAGGGAAGTGTCATCCAGTAAATATATTTGCACTGGATCTGTTTTGCCAGACATGTTTCTGCTGGAGTTTTAAATAAACACAAGGATGTTTGGAAATATCTTGTGTATGTAAATATGTAAAATATGCAAAACAAAGCTAACAGCTGTGGGGTGTACTCATTGCTCACGTGAGGAGCCTCTGTGCAATGTTTTTTTCCATCATCCTGTCTTTTTTAAAGCATCTGTGTCTGTTCCAAGATAATCTGTGATTCCCACTGGACAGAGAGGGAGGAGGCTGGATGGGCCGGAGCGATCCCCTGAAGTCTGCCTGAAATTCTGTGAAGAACCTCTTAGTGAATGGGAGAACTGCTTTCCACCTGAGTGCAGCACGCAGGAATCCCTTCTCATTGGAGCTGGGACAGTGCTGGGTCTGGCTGAACTTGGCCCTTCAGGAGGGGCAGTGGGAGAGCGGAGCCGTCCTTGGGCAGAGCGGTGTGACGAGCGTGACAGCAGCATTAGTCACCCGAGCATGGAGCTCAATTTCCTGAGCTGAATCTGTTGCTTAGGAGAGGACGACAGTTTTGCAACCTCAATTTAGCCTTTATTTAGCCAGGGAGAGTTGAAGCCCACATCCCTGTGTCAAGCTTAGGGAGCACTGCAGTGAGAAGAAAAAAAAAAAATCACTGAAACTCTTAACACATTTTTTTAAATTGATCATTATGCTGCTTTTTAGACACTCTTCCAGAGGGTAATTCATCCTCTATGCATAGTAACTGTACCACTTCCAAGTCCTACAGGATATTTGGTGTGACTTAGCCACCTGTTGTTTTTACTGAGTTTTTTCCACCTCTTTCCTTGCTCTTGTTTTCCAGTCCCACTGCTTGAAGGGCAGTGCTCCAAACTCCTGGCTGTCTGGAAGCATGGATGTCCAGGCCCATGGAGCAGCAGCTCAGTGTGCACACTGAGTTTCTCCTGTCCATCAGCTGGGACACTTGGATGTGTAGATGCCCAAAGGTGCAGAACAAATGCAAGCTCCTTCTGTTTGCTTGGTGGTTTCAGTCACAAAAAAATGGAAGTGCTTGACAGGAGCAGCAGCCTGGGCGAAGGACAAGGTGGAAGCAGAGCAGCTCAGGAGACCTTCTGGCTCCCTCAGGAAAAGTCCCATTTACTCTGTCCAGGGACATAGCTGAAATGCATCCCACACAGATTTGCTGCTGCTTGTTCTCCTTGCTCCCAGGCAGTCTGAGCTGGCTTCTTTGCCTTGCTGTCACTGACATTTCTCTGTGACTAGGCTTGAGGAGATCCTTATGAGATCTAGTGCTGAACCTCATTGTCACCTGGCCTGTGTTGTAATGTCACCTTACCTGTGTCCCCATCACCGTGGGGGTGGACACTCTGGTGATCTGCAGCGATTTGCAATTCCTTAACGCTGTGTTCTCCTAGTTTACAGAGGGACAGCTTTCTGAACTCTTGTTTCCTTGGCTCTTACCCCACATAAAATCTTCCCACGACTGTGTGTATTCCACCACCAGTTTCACCTTGAAATGACCAGAAATTGCTACCAGTCTGGAAGATGCAGTAAAATTTTTGAAGTAATTGTTAAAGCCCATGACTCAAAAAATTTATACTTTTTTATGGCTCATGTATGGCCTGGCTTTCTGTTCTCTTCTGTGGTGGAGAAATAGTTGCTCTCTGCGTGAAAGTAGACACCAAAAGACCAGAAAGCACTACTTATGCCAGATTTGGGTGAGCCAAACAGAGAGGCAGAGGCAGAAACCACTCAAGAACGGGACACTGAACTTCTTTCTTTCCTCTTCCATCCCATGCCTGCGTGTTGTGGTGAGACCAGCACAACAAGACATGGCATTTCATTCTTCACCCCCAGAGCTCTGGGCAGAAAGGAATTTCTTTTAGTTGCTTTGTGTCTATGATACCTGACAGTGTGTGCTGGTCCTGTCAAACATGCACTGAAACCAGTTGGACAGTGCCTGACCAGCAAAACATTGATGTTCTTCATGAGCAAACTCGTCATTCACAGTGGGCACTTGCAAAACAGCGTTTGTGGTGCAGGGGTTGATAAAAAAAGGGAATGCTATCAATTTTTTTTTTTTAAATTTGGATTTGAAACATGGAGAAACTTCACATTGAAACTGAATGGGTTCCCCAAGCTTCAGATCTGTCCCTTCAGAAATTATTCCCTTTTAATATTTTGGGCTGTATTTCTGTGGTTCTTAACAAAGGTTATCTCTAGTGAGGGAGAAGATGCAGCTGTCATCCATGACAGACGCTGCTGATTATTTTTCATGTGGCTCTTTGCTAGCTTGCAGAGGTCTGAGAGGAGGTATAGAGAACCCAGATCAATTGATAAAACCTCCAGTTCTCCTGTGCACGGCTTAATTCACCATTACAAAAACTCTTATGCAAATCTCAGACCTGAGATTTTGTATTTTAGTTATATGAAATCAGTGATCATTATAATTTCATTTCAGCTGGAATATTATTTTTCCTTTTTTGTTGTTTTCTTCTTTGCTGTTTGATGGGTCAGATTTAAACCATCTGCAGGCAGATGGAAATGAAAAGTGGAATTATTGTTTTCACCAAAAAATTTTGCAGCTGTCAGGGTGTGTTTGACACAAGCCTGATGGCTGAAAACAAAGACGGGACACGTTGTCCCGGCTGGATATCAGAGAGCACAAGAACTCTTCATGGCCAACTCTTACTTGGAGAACTTGGGGCTAAATGAGGTAAACAAGGTCATTATTTAGCTGTACTCAAGGGCTTTTCAGAGAGAATTATTCACTGAATTATGCACTGCTTTCGCTGGGCCTCAGTGAGACCCGGTTGGTTTTGGCATGAGGGGGTGGCTCTCCGACTGATAGTCACAATATATCCCATTGGCAGTGCTTTGTGACAGTCACAGCACATGGCAGAGGCTGCAGCCATCGCTTCCTGTACCTGTCATGACATACTGCTTTTGTAATCCGAGTTAATTTATGGCCCTGTCATGAACAACCACAGCCAATGAAAGAAGGGCTGAAAGCGGAGCTTTCTAGGAGGGACACCCGGAGCTGTGACTCAAACCCTCCCGGCAGGGCTGAGATTATTGCTTCGTGTCCAACACTAGTGGCTCCTTGGGGATACCAGTGCTACTACTGCTTTTTAAAGCAGGCCTTCCCACAGGGATTCAGTCTGTGAGAGCTGGATCCTCTGCTGGGAGCTCGTGCATCTTGCTGCTTCTGTTGTTAGTCTTGTAAGAGTGGCCATTTCTTCTGCTTGCACCAAACTGGGCATCTTCAGGAACCATAAATGAGTTTCCAAAGTGGTCTAAAACTCAAATCTTCTTACACACCTCAGCGTCTTTGCATGAAGAGTGCAATTCTTTGTTGTCAAAGTGAAGTTTATGACCGCTAGGCCTTCCTGATACCTGTTTGTTTCCATTTAACGGGAGGTTGCTGCTGTGGTGTAGTATGTTGGTTTGTTGTTTGGGGTCTTTCAATATTAACATCAGCAACATGGGCTAAGACAGTTAACAATAAAGCTTTTGTTCTCTTCATCATTAGTTTTGAGACTGCTAAAACTATGAAGTCACTGGCAGGTGACTGGCATAGTAATTTTCTGCTCTGAAGTGACAACCAGGTATCATTTCCATCTCCTGTGGCTGACACTATCATGTTGGTGTTTATCCACATTGTATTTTTAACCCCCAAATAATTTGACTGTGTATATCTGTAGACAGAATGTTCTTGAACTAAGCTACACCTAAGAGAATAAGACATTTATGAACTGTGAGCTATTATCTGTCATTAAGCCATCTGAACCCTTGCAGTGCACAAGAACTGAGTTGCACTCCTGTTATTCTGTGGTTACTGGATGTGTTGTACAACAGCACAAATTGAAAGCAATTTTGGAAATGGCTTATCAGATATTTGTCCTCCAAAATAGCTCAGAAGACCCAGCTTCACACTCATCTTTGGACCAAGGTAAAATGGCATTATTCTGCTGAAGTTGTCATTCTTTGGCTGCTGTGGGAGGAAGGGAAAGGCCTGAAGATGTTTCAGCTGTTTTGGCTTTTTCCCCCACCCATTTTGGGGGCCCAGATCCTAACTTCAACAGGAAACCCAAAAAATCAGAGATATATTGGCAATATTATCACAGGGAGCCCAGAAAATGTAGATCACATAGAACAGAGGCCAAATCCTACTCAGGTCACTCTCATTAATCCAGAAAGTACACTCCTCTTGGAAAGAGTAACAAGATTTAGGTTTAAGTGCATCAAAACTCCCTGTCACCGAGGGATTATTTCCTCGTGTACTATTCACAGCCTTAGCAGGGCTGTGTGAGGGGTGTGTTGTGCTCCCTGCTCTGCTCTTTGCACAGTTCTTTACACCTGCACCTAGCGGGTGTGAAATGTCCCCACTCAGCACTGGCTGTGCTCTTTCACACTCACTTAACGCCGACGTTAAGGAGCACAGAAGTGGCCAAAAGGCAGAAAATCATCCCCAGCATCCTGCTGTCCCTGGACTCCTCAGGACAGATGTGCCATTGCCGTGGGTTGCAGCCCTGTCACCTCCCACACTGAGCAGTGTGAGTGAGGTGAGGGAGCCGCATCCAGCCAGCCCAGCAGGATGCTGCTGCAGGAGATCTGCTTTCTACACTGCTTTCCTTCAAGCTCGGGGGAAAAAAAAAAAAAAAAAAAAGCAAATATTAGCTTGTGCCTTTATTCCTTTGCTGCCCAGCTCTATCTTTGTAAATTATAAATTAGAAAATACTCTCAGGGAGGTGAGGCTGGACTGGTTTCTCAGAGCCATACATTTTCATGTGGTTTTCTGCTGTCTGTAGGTTTACAAGATTAATTCCCATATGGGAAGCTGCAAGTGCCTTACTGTGATCTCTGAGCAGGTGCATCTGTAGCATTCCCTGTCCCTCCCTGGGAGGAGCACCACAGGCTTGAGGAAAGAGGGAACCTGAAATAAATCTCAGAAAAAAAAAATGCTTTAAGAGAGAGCAACTTACTGAGCTCTGAAATGACACATGGGACAATTTAAGGAGAGAAAAAGGTGAGACCATCCAAAAGCAAATGGTAGAGAAAGCATTGCGGGATCTAAATGCAATTTGTGTCTGCTACAAACAGTGCTCAGCCTCTGAAAAAGACACAGCTTTACACAACCCCTGCAAAGAGCCAGGAGCTGTACAGGAGTGCAGCTCTGTCAGTGCTGCTCCTCGGCCATAGGTGTTTGTCTCCATTTTACTACCCTGGTCATGGCTCCTAAAAGTTCAGATGGGTACAAGAAAACAGTTTTCAGGTTGTGTTTTTTCTCCTCTGCCTATAAACTGACTCACTAAGGGGAAGCTGTCTACGAAAACCTCCCAGAAGTTCAGCAAAACAATTCCTCCACTTTGCTCTTTCTGTCCTATTATGGAAGTGCTTTAATACCAAAAAGTTATCAAAAAAAAAAAGCAGTACCACCCTTGATTCTGGCTGTTTTGTGCACATCAGAGCCCTGCAACAGGTGTTGCCTTTCTCAGTACACAGCTGAATATGGACAGACTTCTTAGCACCTCTGATATAATGTCTGGAGGGAGGAAACAGTGGTTAGGAAACACAGAGTGATGGATGCTGCTCTGGTTTTATAGGTGTTGGCTCACTGAATGAACATTATTAAAGGACAGTTCAGTTCCAGGATATAAGTGAACATTATACTTTGTGATCAGTCTATTATAATATAAGGAAAAGTTTAATTTTTTAATTAAAGGTCAGGGTAATTACATAGAAATATATAGCTGAGCTCACTGCTGACCAAGCTGAAGAAAGAGACAAGATTTTGTTATATTTCACCAGACCATTCCTGAAAAAAGATTACAGCTCGGGTAAGTTTTCATTTATTTATCATTTCATTTCATTTATTTCATTTATAAATATTTCATTTATTCAAGTATTTCATTTATTCATTTATAAGGTGAAATGGCCTTCTTTGTTTTCAGTAGGATCTGGTCAGGAGCACTGAAATCAGCCAAAGCTGATATATGGATATGTGGGTCTTATATTTTCTGTGATTTTACTGCTGAAGTTGAGGATGTTATTTGGCTTTGCAGTAACTCTCCTGCAGCTGCTCATTTGGTGAAACTTTCAAAACTTGCCTGAGATTCTTAAGTAGGAGGAAGCTTAGAGGCACACCATGATGTGTTTCCTGTGTTTTGTTGTACTTATGTACTTAGTTTCTTTACTGAGGGAAGTGTGCAGTCTTCTAGATTAGAGGTTCTCCCCATCTGCCTTCTTAAAAATATTTTTTTCCTCTTGGGAATTTTTAGAGAAGATTGTATTTGCATTGAACTTTTTAAGAGGTGCAGTTTTTTATTTTGGTGGATGCACAATTACAGTGTTTCTTGGAGTGGGTGAGACAGCACAAAATCTCGTGCTGCCAGAGTCCTTGTGTAAAATTATAGCTGAGCTGAAGGTAAACAGCATTTTGATATTAATTTTGATCTTCTTTCCCAAACTACTCCTATCTAATTGTGAGATGCATGCACATTCTGTCCACTCACTCAGAAAACACTACACATAACTTGAGGCTTTAAGCTCATTACAAAGATGAGTATCCATTTTATTTTCTGTGGACAACGTGTACCAGTTGCTTGGTTATGTATTTAGACTATTAATAGAGACTGCACAGGCAAAAGGAAGCTTAAATGTGTCAGTGGACAATATTATTAATTAGTTCTCGCACTGTACTCTCACTCTGTGCTAACTGCTGCATGTAAAAGCCGATCTTTATGCTGGAAAAATTGCCTATAAGGGCAGCTGAGAGCAGCTGGGAGAACAGGGAGGTCCCCCTGCTGTCAGGAGGCAGGTGAGCACAGGCAGGGATGGTGTGGTGAAACAGCACATCGCCGTGCCCTGCGAAACAAACGTCTTGCTGATGGAAACAATGGGTAACATTAATTACAGAGGCAGGAGATGTAAACAAAATGAGCAGACTGAAACCCTGAGAAGGGATTATTTAGAATTTACCTCTGTCGGTTTCTGTGTGGATGGCTATAATTGTAACCACTAGGCACAGCCTGTGCAACAGCTTGGCTGTTACCATTTACAAGCAATTATTAATAACACTGTTAAATTAGAAGGTAATTTCCTCTAAGGCAGCTTATGCTTGAAGCTTCTGTGATTTAAATGTGAAACGACCCCATTATTCCTTTACTTGATTGATACTAACTGAGAGTAATTAACATACAAAAGTTAAATCTGCTTTAATTAGAAAACCCTTGCTGCCACCTCTCTAATTATTATTGAAGGCAATAGCATTTTTGCTGACATCGAACTGTTAACATGAAAAGTAGCTGTATGAACCACGGTGAAAGCAAATGGTTTTGGACTGAATATACCTATAGAGGTTTTGTCTTCATTTTTCTAAGATCTAGGGATTTACACTGTAAATCTACCCTTAAAAACTAGGTACAGGCTCTCATATTTACAAACTACTTTGAGGACACCTGTATATGTATTTAGCTTTCGTGGTGCACTATTACAGCAGGCTGCTTTTCTGTCCTTAACAGAGGAATTAAGATTGAGCTAATTGTCCTGAGTGACACAAACAAAGTCTCATTCACAGCAGGGTAAATCTCTCCAGCTGTTTATCAACTGGATATGAACAGCTGATCTCATCTAAAGAATTTAAGCTGAGAAACAAGGCAGGGGAAAGCTGTTGAGCAGGAGGTGAAATGGGTAATGATGTAAATTACTGTGAAACTGGTCATTCAGCAAAGCTGAATGCTTTACCTGTGTCTGTTTTTACAGCACTCTTTGGTTTGCTTTGAGATTTTAATTTTTTAACATGATCCTTTTAAAACTGCAGAATAAATCTGTGCTGTTACAACCAACTTGTTACACCAGGAGAGGTGCACAACGTGGTCTCAGATGCGGCCTTAAAAAGGAAATTTTTTACTTTGGTTAAAAACTGAGTGCATGTGCAGGAAGGGGAATGCAGCAGGGGAAAGAATGGAAGTTGTACAGCTTTTTAAGTGAGGAGGCAGCTTGCTGTGTGGGGATAGCTTCCCTGAGCTAGACCTGAAGCACCAGGAAAGGTGGTGCCCGGGAGCAGCCTGTGCACAGCTCTGCTGCTGGGGAAGGCTCCAGCAGGGGCAGGGCTGAAGGAAGGGACTGCTCAGCCTCGTGCTGCCCATTGGGGTGTGGATCACATCGTGCCCTTGGGAGTGTTCTTTGAGGTGTCAGCCTTTTCTGGCAAAGGTTTCACTAAATGTGTTCAAACCCTCCTCACACTGCCATTTCTATCACTGTTGTTGTTTATCACTTTTTGGGGTTTTTTTGTTCTGTAAAGATCCTGTTTGAACCTCTTTTGACTGACTGTTAGAGAAAGCCAGCAGACCAGATTCCCTCTCTGACATGGTTTCTGTGGTGGTGTTGTTGTTTGGGGTTTTTTTTTTAATTTTTTTTTCTTGTAGCTCCATCTGTATGAAACTAATAGAAAACATGACTTCACATAGTTGCATGAAAATCTCTGATGTATCAGTCCAGGAGGTTTAGCGGAAATATACAGTCCTACACATTTGAAAAGAGGAAGAAGTACCCATTGCATATCTAGCTCTTTTTGAGCCTTGTGTTTTGTTCATGTTGGAGAGTAACCTCTTACACCAGAGCTGGGTTTGAAGCTCAGAAAAGGCTGTAAACCGTTGGGATGGTGTATTGCTCTTGGTTTATATTTGTTAGGAGATAAGCACGGCTAAGCTGACATGCCTGGCTCAGTGGGTACGACAGGCTGAGCACACAGCACTTCCCTGGTGGCAACCAGGCAGGGACAAGTGGCAACCGGTTAAACTGCAGGGTCTGGGTGTCAAAAGGGCTCCCCAAATGGCTTTATACAAGTTTGCCTTATAGCTGTTGTGGGTTTATCTCTTAGTGTTTACACTTTTAGATTAAAATTTTACGTATTGTGGATATCGACTTCAGAAGCCAGCCTGGTGCAGCTTCCCTTGCATTCAAGGCCTTAATAAGAACAAGGTATCTTTTGATAAAGGAAAAAAGTTTTCCTCTTGTGCCCCACAAATCATTTCGTGTGAATTGCTGTCACAGTGGATACAATGTTAGTTTCTGAGAGCAATTTCAGTCTGTTTCTTGAAATTATTAGTGGAAAAACTCCATTAACTAATCAACTGCTTTCACAAGCTGGGCTTCCAAAACTAGACAGACTTTACCTTTGCAGCAGAAACTGGAAAGAATGTTACAGTGTAGGAAGGCATCTTGATAAGCTTTGAGATTTTTGCAGAGATTTCTGAATGCCTGTTGCAGTGTTTGGAATAATAGGAAATACATCTTAGAGCAGTTTCAAGGATGTATTCTCCAAATGAATATTCTGTGCAATGGTAAGAAAAGAGTGAGTCATTAAAAATTAATACCTGTTTTAAATTTCTGTGACTTCTCTCAGGAAATGTCTTCCACTGCTATAATTGCAGATATAAATACAAAAATTCTGGTGACCAAAGGTGACCATGAAGAGAAATGGAGCAATTGAACATTTGTTCCATGCTAATAACTGATGGGCCAACGAGACAATCTAACTGATGTAACTTTTACAGCATGTTCTAAATTGTAGCAGGTGTTCAAGATGACATTCTCATCTCTTGTGTACATTCTCTCTTTTAGTACAAATATTGAAAGCACTGAAAACAGCCATGTACACCTTCAAGAGGCCATTACTTTTGATTTTCATTACAAGGCATTCAAAGATATGTGGGTTTTATCATATCTAGACAAAATGGAGAAAGAAGTTTGTGGAAAATGGGAGCCTCAAAGAACTGAAGAAAATATTAGTAGAAAAATCTTATTGAAAGATCAGTTTGATTACTCCCTATATATTTTTTCAAACATATTTGAGTATAAACTGTAAGTGTACTTTTCTTTTATAAATTCACAGCTTTTCAGCCCATCATCAAAACTTGGGGCAAGTGTATAACTTATATAAGTGATCGCATTTAAGCACAAGTCCTTTGCTGAATCAGGATCTTTGCTCTTAAGCAGGATTAAGCCTCTGAACAACCAATCAACTCCCCACTAAAAAAGAAGAACCTCTCCCATCAGGAGCTGTGTTTGTAAATGTGAAATTAAAAGGAATCTTTTGGATATGAGGCCAAAATTACTTGTATGCCATGTGTGTTTATGGATAAGTGGTTCTTGCTAGAACCATCTCACTTTGAAATGACAGACAATACCAGCAAAACCCTTCCTCCAGCTGAGGCTCTCATTGTGCAGCTGTCATTGAGCAGAGCTTCTGGGTACAAATAACCTCAGTGCGGGGATTTAAAAATAAAAAATGCCTGTTCAAACTCAGCTTTCTTTGAACTTCCTAGGCAAGTCTTGTCTGTGGAAAAACATTCTGTGCAATTTCAAAACAGAAAATTGAATTGCCGAGTATTGTGGAATAGACTCGGACAAGCACCAAAACCAAGATCTGAAAACATTTGAAAAGCTTTATTTACCTTCACTTAAATGAGTTTTGAATTCACATACTATTATGCTTGTACATTGGAAATGTAATTCTATTTTAAAATGTCAACAACAGGGTGGTGGAAAAGACAAGATATGGAAGCTACAGAGCAGCGGCGAGAGAAATGCAGAAGAGGCAAAAAGCTCTTTTCATTACAGAGAAAGTAATTTAGGCCAAATCCAGCTGCACTGGAGTGAGGGAAAAGATAGCCATTAACCTCTGTGCAGCTGGATTAAACCTTGGACTGGGATAACTGACTTCCTTAGTGGACCGTATTCTGTGTTGTTAAGCTTTTTCAGCTGCCTCAAAAACCATTGGTAGTGCTTGTATGTTATATAGTGTATCTATATGGGGTTTTTTTCCTTATATGTTATATAGTGTATATACATGGGGTTTTTTTCCTTAAGCATGGAAGGTGTCACTGAGTCTGAGAGAGAACAAATCTGTCACCAGTGGATAGAGGCTGGATAAGTGCATTGTAAACCTGTTCTCTGAGTGCTGTGGGACTGGGATTATTTTGTTCAAATCTACACAGAACCACTGACTAAAACCCTTCAGACTGATCGTGAACTTCTGAAAATCAGAATATCTTCATTCATCATCAGGGTTCACTTTTAGGTTCCTGACAGGTTTTGCATGTTTATAGAAACCAGGGGATACAATTGGAAAAACAGAAGAGAAGTGTTGACTGACAAAAAGATCTTTAATTTTGTTTATATATCATGAACGTGACCTAAATAAAGTTGCTGTAGCTAAAGCAGACTAGATTTATTGTAGGGGGAAAAAGTACTTTTATAACAAAAATAAGCCTATATCCCATTGCCGAGCAGCCATTAGTTTTTATAAGTTCCTTCCTTTTTCCAGGTTCTAATTGGTGGCCTGTTGGGAGCCCTGAGTGCAGAGCTGTCAAAGCAACCCTCTTTTTTACATTTTTTTTTGTCACATTCCACTATAATTAGAGAGATGATTATAGTAACAAACACAGTACCAGCTGTTTGAAGCTTAATACTATTTAAGTATTACCATGCCTTTATTTTAAAGGTACCAAAACATATGGAAATCATAAACCATTTCTCTCTCTTTTCTCTGTTAAACTAAAGTTTTGTATTCAGATGCTAAGCCTGTGTTTGAAGAAAGGGGGAAAACTGAGAATGTTTCTGAAATACCCTGTAATAACTCCAGCTCATCTGTGCCATTCATGCAACTCCAATGCCGCTTTCTACTCCATCTCTGTCCTGATGTTATTCCTCTGGACACAGAAGAGTGACAATAACACAGAAACAGCTTGGTGCAGCTCTGACAGCTTCAGAATCAATTAATGGCAATAAAAATAGTAATAAAACTAATAAAAACTTTTTAAATGCTCTTTTCCTTGCAAAACTCCTTGAGGCAGCAGATGTATCCTTTCTAGATGGGGCTGCATGGCTGCTTGGGCAGCTACTGGAACTAGTTTCTCTCCCAGGACTGAAATTTTTTACGATGGAAGTTGTTTTCAGATAGATACTTATTTTTCCTCATTTGTCCTGTATGTTTTAGAAGGAAGCTTGTATAAAGAAAAGAAAGGACCGTACACCAGTAAGCAATTTAAAGATATAAAAAAAAATTACAGCCAAACTCTCCCTGTGCAATATTACTCAGAAATCTGCAGAGCTATTCCGGGGATTAAACTAACCACAGAGCTTGCATTCTTAGTTACACAGAGCGAGCTTTCTGCCAAAGCACTTTAAGACTTTGGCATCTTTTGCTTTCATGTAACGGGGTATCGGGTCCTACAGCTTTATCCCCTCCTCTCAGAGCTCTGTTCAGTGAAATCCCTGGGCTTTGCTCTCCGTGTTTATGATGGGTGGGAGGAATGTGTGGCAGGAGGCTCAAGGGATGAGCAAGGGCAGGGGTGAGAGCTGGCGTGGTCCTGCAGGGTGGAATCAGGTTGTGTGCCGGTCACTGGGACACCGCGGTGTCTCACGGTGCTGGAACAGAGGGATGTGGGATCCCACTGTTCCCATCTCCCACTACAATTCCTTTTCTGCTGCATGTGAAGACTGTGGGTGATTTACTCTCTTTAAACTTCATTAATGTTCACACACACACATTCCCGAGCCAGGAAAACGTCACCATGCTTGGAATCAAATGCCTGGGGTTGTCAGCAGGGGTTTTGTGGCGCAGGTTTGGCTGCACCCTTGGGAAAGCTGCCTTCCCCCTGGCTTGGGTGACAGCACGGGGCTGCCCAGCTGGGAATGTGCAGCAGGAGCAGCTGCCCCTTGTCAGCCTAGAATCCTGCAGGGTCCTTGAAGCAATTTCGGTTTTGCTTGACCTGGAGATTAAAATCTTGTTGAATGATCTCTGTTTTGATTTCTATCAGAGTATTGGGAGGCTCTGTCTGGTCTCCTTTTAAATGTGGACTGAAAATAAGCATAAAAGCTGCTGCTGCTCCAGTCAAATGCAGAACATAGCTCCTGCTGGTTCTCAGAGGTACCTGGCTTCCGATGGTGTGATGAGGATTGCTCCTGTAAATTGTAATTAAGCCTGATTTGTATCAACAAATGCCCTATCAACATTAGCTAGGAAGATGAAAGGAAAGAGAAAGTCAAGATACCAGAAAAATATTTTGTTTTATTTTGGGGGAAAAGATGTTTATCACATGTCAGTGTTTTCAACAGAGCATTTTGAATAGATATTGTCTGTCTGAAAAATGAAGTGGTTTTTTCTTTCTTCTCTCTCCTCACTTCCTTACTACTTTAAGTTTTGAAAATTAATCCTTTCCAAGAAGCTGATGAATTTTTTTTTTTTGATGTAGAGTCAGTAGACAACTGAACTATTTCACACTTGGAGAGCCAAATTTTGTCTCCTATTGCACGTGTTCCAGCATAAATTTGGGCCTCAGATGTTTCAACAAGAGTACTGCCGGCACAGGGTGTAGGAAATCACACTGGAGCTTGTGTAGGTACTCTGGAGAGATAATACTTTCCAGGATGGAAAATCATTTCACCTTCAGTGACTCATTTGTAGAAATAATCTGTTTAAAACACCCAACAGATTTAGAGAATAGAATATGTGGTTTAATTGCTTAATGGAAGGCTGAGGGGAACTTTAAAGTCATCCTCTTCAAAGGCAAACCAAGCCTCTGGCATAAATCAGAGGAGCTTAAAAAGTGATAGAGTCAGTGTTGAGGGTCACCACTGTCCCAGTGACACTCCTTTGCTCTGGCCTGGCCCTCCCTTGCCCCCAGGACGTGACCTAAGTCCCATTTCAGGATGAGAAATCCAACTCTTTCTCCACTGAGNATATATATATATAATTGCATTTTAGCTGGGAACTACATGCCTTTAACTTGTAGTTTGGCCCAAAGCAGCCCCTCTTGTGGTGATAGTGCAGACACCTTTCAAACAAATCCATCTGTCACTTTGTGCTGAGCAGCTGCTCATGCACAGCCCTAAGCAAGCAAGAACATTCTCTGGAGATGCTGGGAAGGACTCTGAGGTGAGCCTTGTTCTCTCTGCATAGACTGACTCCCACAAGACAGCGTTCAGCAAGGGATGAATAGATGGACCCCAGTGTAAAACTTTATCTGAATAATGGTGCCTTTGCCAGCTGGGAGTTTTTCTCATTTTTTAAATNACAGAAACAAGGGAAGGCAGGGAACTGACTGTGGCCAGAGCTGGGGCAGTAGAGACTCTCCCAATACACGAGACACCGAGAGATTATGTATTTATGGATAACACATTTATCAATATATATTCTTTATATATATATA
>VZRV01008444.1:0-62831 GCA_013398115.1 Falcunculus frontatus | reverse complement strand
CGGGGGTTTTTTTTCATTTTTTAAATTATTTTTTTTTTTTTTTTTTTTTTTTTCCTGAAGCTTTTCTGCTAGGAATGAGATGGTCTCCTACCGGGATGATTAAAACCAGTTGGTTGCCTCTGAAGTGGGCACACCATATAGTGTAGCACAAGACATGAGATGCTCTGAGAAAGCTTTTGCTCATCTATCTGCTCTACTATTGCACCAATTAAAAAGTAAACAAACAAAAAAGAACTGTAGCTCCCCCTCCCCAGCCATGTTTACCTAGAGAAAGCCATGCTGAATATTGAAACTCTTGAATTTTTTAGACATCAGTCTTAAAGCTGAGCTGTGGTCATTTCGGTTTGGCTTCTTTTAATTGTGCTGAAAGATGGTTTTTTTACTATTAGGTCTTAAAAATCTAAAGCAAAACACAGAGATTGCTGAGAGAGGATGCATTTTGTTCCAAGTGGACTAGAATGGTGACTGTACCAGAGATGTACAAGATTTGATATTTATTTACTTTAAAAAAAATTCCTTGTTTTGAGGATATGCAAATGCAGTGTTACACAAATCCATGAAGGACAGTACTTGGAGTAATATCTGCCTGTTAAAAATAAGCAGATTGTATATTCTCTCCAGTGCTTCCTTCTAGAATTTTATTCTGGCACCTTTAAGATGAAATGCAGTGAAAATCACAGCCAGCTATTCAACACTAGGAATGCAAGGGGGTGAGGTGCCAAAACAGAAGTTGAGGCCATATGATTTGTGCAAATACTTTAATTAAGCTGCCCGGAGACTCCATGTGAGGAACCTTACAAAACGTGACCTGGCTGTGTGAGGGTGCTCAGCCAAGTGGCTTGTGGCACACCTGACCCTCAGGGACAACAATTTATTTCCAGTTTGGTGCACAATACAAAAATTATTGATGCTTGCTTGAGCACTCAGCTGCATTTGATAGTATAGATTATCTTATGGAAGATACCTGGAAACTTGATAGTATCCAGGCCATTTTCATAGTAGAAATTGCTAATACCAATATTAATTTAGCATTTCTCCTCCATTTTCTGGATGATAAACCAGAGAGACCAAGTTTAGATCTTAAATATGAGCCTAAGGCATTAGAAACAAACCCTGTCTGATCACAATGTAGCCAGGGCAGTGGGGGACCCAGGGCACTGGAAGCTCCACAGACCGGGTTTAGAGGGATAAGGTCAAAGAACCAGCAGGTTTTGGCCTGTGCTGAGCTCTGTGCTCTTCACACATTTGGACCTGAAATAATCTGGTTTTGTTCTGAACCAACACAACCTGCAGATGCACCTGTTTATTGGGTTGGTTTGAGAGTAAAACTTGACCTTTTAATTTTGCTTGGAATGGGCTCTGGTCAGATTTCAGAGATGTTTTCTCCTCTCCCTGTCTCTGAATGCTGTGAAAATGCATAATGTTGTGCATATACATCATATAATTTTATGAGCATGATGATAAAATTTAGTATGAGGCCATTGTCAGACATCTGAAGAGAGACAGCAATGTAACTCTTCCATTTCAAAGGTATTTGGAATTTTCTGTGGATTAGCTCTGGTCCCACAACTCTCTCTTTAAAAGACCAGTATGGTTTCTTCTCTGTGCTTCATAGCATGACACCGGCTCATAATACAATATATTTTAACCATGAGAGGAAAGAAAAAGACCACTTTTGCTAAGCCACAAGCATTTTGTACAGAGATATGTTTTGATTCAGCTTCCTTCATCCAACCCAGACTCTAATTTGCTTTGTTGGAAGCTCTGTAGGGCTATGCACAACATGTGTCTATTTTTGGCTAGTTATTTCAAAACAATCTTTAAAGCTTATAGGAGGCAACTTTGTATTTTAGTGGGGGAGAGAAGAGGAGACAGTGATTTGGAAATAATCATGGTACATGCCCAGTTAATGCTTTTGTTCAGAATATTGAAGATGGCTATAAAGACCCATATGGACTTGGGCTAAGTCACTTTTTCACAGAATGCTTGACATTAGAAAGGACACCTGAATGTCACCTTGTTCAACCTTCCTGCTCAAACAGCATCACCTGGGCTTGACTGCTCAGGACTCTGTCCAGACAATTTTGAATATCTCCAAGGTGAAAGCCTCCACAAGCCCTCTGAGTTTCTCAGATCAGAAGGCAACTGGTCAAGGTCTTTTTCCCTTTTTTTTTTTTGTATTTCAAAATGTGTCCTTCTGTTAGGCACTCAAGCACTTCCTCACTTTTAAGGAATCTGTCAGAGGTGCCCATTGTGAGGCACGCAGGCCATATCCAGAAGCAGCATCAGAAGTTCAAGTCTATGTGAAATATTTTGGCTGCTTGCCATTTTTTTTTTTTTTTTTTTTCCCGCATTTTAAAACTCTCTTTTTTTTTTTTTTTTTTTTTTTTTTTAGCGTCCTGGCTTTCTGGATTAGCAGAGAGACCTTGCAAATGGGAGCTGAAGAGCTCTGTGTGCATGCTCACGGGTGATAGGCACAAATTAGGAGGAGTGTGGGAAAGAAGGTCCCTGACGAACAGCTGCTGTGCCATGTGCATGACTGGGTTGGGAAGGGGGAAGGCAGGTGGTTTTCTGATCAATAAATGTTATTCTGGCCAGAGCCATCTTGTGGATGCAGTTATGGATTATGTCCCTTTCACATAATGTGAATTTATGCCTCTATCCCCACAGGAGGCTTGGACTGCAGTGAATTATACTTGCATAGCTACAGTATGGTTCAAATTATGTGAGTAGACAAGACTTATTTCCAGTTTTTAATGAAACAATAGGGACAGATCCAAAGCCTGTCAGAATTAACGGCAGGAATCCTGTGGGCTCCTTTCCATTTATTCAAGAGCCACCTAAGAGGGCACTTTACCCTCTAGAAAGAATTTTAAATATAATTTTCTATGACTTGTGGGCTTATTTTCCCTCCCAGGCTAGTGGAGAGGACCCCTATTATTACTTTTGGGAGGTGGTTCAGATGCTGGTATTGGATGTGAATTCTTTGAGAATGTAATTAGGAAATACATCACTTCAGCATTTTTTATTGTAAACATACATCACTGTAATACACCACTGTTATGAAATAAATACCCGATTTTCTGGAAATCTGGAACAATCCCGTTTGTTTTAAGAACAGAAGGCAGGCAACTTTTCTTCAGGATCACAGAAATATGCTGAAAGCATGCTTTACATTAAATTCTAGAGTCGGTGGGTCTAGGCCCACGGACGTGTGGCTGAGAGTGTAGCTGTTGGATGTGGAGCCTGTGGAGGTGGCAGCAATTCTGGGAGGCTGATTAATGAAGACAGGCACCTTGAGAAGTAAAACCATCCTTTTCCTTCACAGTCTGGTAGATTTTTTTAAAAGGCATCTGTACAGCTGCCTGTGTGCAGTGTTTTCTACTGCTTGTGTGTGCCTTTAGAAACATCCTTCCTTGTTGTGTCACAGGGGACACAGGCATCTGATAAAATTGCTGGTGCTCTATTTGCTCTCCATAATATGGTTTGCTGTTTCAAACCCTTCCAGTGCAAAAGAAATGACTTCCCAAGTCAGAAATTAAGGGCTTTTTGCATAAAAAGCATTAATTATCTGACACCCTTAGACCTTTTGTGAGTTAGTAGTTTAAAATACTCTTTGCCTGATCCAAGAGACAGACTACTTGAACCTGAGTGATTGTAGCAGATTTACTTGACCTAGTGTTTCCTCTTTTGTTATTTGTCACTTTTGATTTTCTGCTTTTTGTTTATTTCAGTGCTGGGTACCGACGTAGCAATTATTTTTGGGCAGTGGGTCCTATGAACACGGTTCTGCCTTATGCCAGCACAGCTGGTGGCTGACCCTCTCCTAGAAAACGGTCATTTGTCAAAATAAAAGCATTTAGCAGAGATGAGTTTCAGACCTTGCTGGGGAGGGGTTGTATAGCATTTTTAAACTAAAATACTCTATCTGTTTGCCCAAAATACATATTCTCCATTTCTTCTTTCCTTCTGCCCTTTATTAATCTGTCACTAACTGAAAAAGTAGTCACAATTCAGCAAAAGTGGGCCTTGTTTGAAACAAATGGACATTCAATTTGGGGCCAGACTAATTATTTTCAGGATTTCCTTTTTTATGAAAAACTGGATTTCTTTCAGTCTGAACCCACCCTAATGTCAAAATGGCTGAGCTGACTTGCATGCCAACATCTAGGTGCTTTTCCCTGAAAGCCATTTGTCTGGTGCCATGGTGATTTACTGAGGCAACAGTCTGGCTGAGATCCTGCAGAACCCAACAAATGATGCCCTCCACATGCAGGTGCTGCCATGAAAATCACTGGCCCCAAAAGCTTTGGCAAAGAGCACTCAAAAGAGGTGCTCCTGTCCAGCCTGGAGCACAGGTGAACTTAAGGATCCTCAAAAGGTGTTGGTTCAGGATGTCCAACAAAAGCTGCTGTAGCATCTTGCTTGGAGGGAAGGCCGTGCTGAGAAGCTGTGGGACTCAGCTATAGCAGTAAAGTGATGTCCTGTGGTAAAGCTGCAGCCAGGACACAGTTTTCTGCTGAGAAATTGCAGATTATGGCAAAAAACAGAGCTATCCCGGGCTGCGGCCCCAGTTCCTGCATGATGTCTGAGCACCAGCATTTCTGGTTTTCCTCTGGGTCTGCCTCCACTACTCCCTCTGTGTTTTGCCTGCACAGATCTTCTTGAGGAGTAGGATGAGGCTCAAAAATGAGGAAAGAAGGCAGATTTATTGCTGGTTTAATGTAACTTCAGACATAGTCCCCTGGGGAGGGGCATACAGGGTGGCGGTAGTAGCCTTTGGCCAGGAAAAGGTTTTAAATGTAACCACAGGCTTTCCCATGCACTTTAACACCCCATTTGAATTGAGGGTTATCTCTAGCAGTGTTAGGAACTCACAGGCCCTTGTGCCACCCTGTGAAGCAGAACCAAGCCCAGAGGCCATTTCCTTGCTGTGCAAATACAGGGGGATTGCAGGGAACTGAAGCAACAACTAAATGTCCAAAATGATTCTTCCCCTGAGGGGTCATGTGTGGAGGAAAGGTGCCTCACTGAGATCTTTTTGGAGCAGGAGGAGTTCATCTGCACCCTGACAGGAAGCTGCTGTGCTACTTGCTCTGTGGCAGAGTCCACGTTTGCCCAGAAACCAAACAGAAAGTCCCTTCTGCTGTCCTGGTTCCAGAGAGCAATATGGAGAAAAACACACAAAAAATGCCCCCTCTGGAGTGACAGATCAGAATTGAGCTGTACTATAATGCAACTGCACAGGCACCTTAAAATGATATTTGGTTACAGCAGGAGTGGTTTATGTCAGTCAGTCCCTCACTTTTCTATCTGTGTGCCTTCTTGTTAGCTTGGCTTTTATGGGGGAAAAAAGCTAGTGCATAATTGATTGTTTCCAATTAATTTTGGATATGATTTTCATATTGATTTTGTCAGTCCAGAGTTAAGGTCCTTGAAGTGTAGGCTTGGAGTTCTTGCTTTTTGTTGTTGTTTTCTTAGCAACTGAATTTATTAAAGCCGTCCATTGGGAATGGGATATTAATCTTTTAAATTTACAAACAAAAACTCCTGGGATCCCAAGGAAATTCTTTCCTGGCTTATGTGGTTAACTTGCATTCTTTTTTTCCCAAGGCCTGTACTTCAGGGTGGGCAAAAAACCTGTGTTAAGGCTATATATTATTTTATTATTTTACATGTGTTATACAGTCTTAAATGCACCTTTACTCCGTATAGCATTGATAGCCTTGTCGGGCAAGTCTGACTTTCTTTAGTGGTTCCTTTGTGCTCTTAAATCTTAGAAAGTGAGTATGCAACAAATTAAGCATTGAACTCCTAGGTTCCTCCTGCTACCTGTTATGGACTTGAACTTCCTCAGAACAACTACTTGGAATTTAACAAAAAAATGGAATTCAGCCTGACAGCCGAGGACCTGTAGTTAAAAATCCTGTTCTGTGCAATATCTTTCTTTACCTTGGTAGCATTTGAGCGCTCTCCTCATCCAGAAATGAAGCAGAGGACCTCTGTTAGTCAATTTAAAGTCAATACAGTCTATAAAGTTCTGTTACCATCTCTTTCCTTAGAAAAGTTGCTGAGATATTTACTTGCCTGATTGCTTATTTTTTAAGATCTGTGTGTCTGTACAGACCCCAAAAGTGTCCGTGCCTTAGGGTTGTTGTCAGCATGGATTCAGCTGACACTGAATTGCATGGAATTTTGTCCTGAGCCTGGCAAAGATGAAGCACTTATATTCAAGTGCAATCGGTGCAGAACAGAGCTTCTGATAGCAAATGAGAGCACAGTGCAAGACTTGAATGCACAGGTAGACTCAGGCCTAACCTTGAAGGCTGTCACAGAAGGGAAGACTTAAACCTCAGGATTCTTGGAGAAACAACTGGAGACAATCTCAGGTTTTGCAGTTTGTTTTGAGGTTACTTATCTCTAGTTCTGCTTAATTCCACATCTACAATCCTGTACAGAAAGACAAGAACTGATGAAATTGGAGTCAGATCATCACTGGGGAGGAGCCGATGAACTCTCTGACCTACCATTGTCTTTCACAGGCGGTGCTGCTGGTCAGTCAGACAGGAATGCTGGTCCTGAACTTGTGGTCTGTCCTTGAGGATCTCTTGGTGCACACCCTCAACCACTGGAGACAGCTCTGCAGCAACTGCCTCCCAGAAAGGATGTTTTCTCTCTCTTGCAAACATAACTCTTTCTGCCTGGGCTCCATTCTGGCCAGCTGTTTCTGTTCACTGTGATGAGGTCAACCTGGCACCTGTGGGTAAAGGGGATTAAACTCTTAGCCAAGTTCCTCCAGAATTCCAGTAACATCCTTGAATTACTGTTTGACGACTTCTCCCCGTTCCCCTGAGACAGAGCAGTAAAGTAGTTGAGGGAACCAAGAAGGGCTTGAGGTTTCATTCCATAACTCTTTTGTGAGCCTGAACCAGAGTAAACTGAGCACACAATGATCTCCTCCCTGAGCAGGAGCAACATTTCTGTACAGTGCTCAGCCATCCCCTGTGGTGCAGGTGTTGTGTAGGGATACCAGAGCAGCCCTTAATTACTCTGTTGGCTGCCCAAATTCTAATCTAAAGTCAGATTTCAACCCTTAACCCAGGGATTAAGCCAGCCCTGGGGGCCAGTCTCTGCCACCTTTGCTCATGTTGACTCACATTTTGTAATATATGGGAACTACTCAGGATGAGGAAATTCAATAGAAAAAGGCCTAGCTGTGTATTCACAGTAATTTACGTAAGAGATCTGGCTTTTGGCATTCCCTGTATCCTGGAAATGTGAAGAAAACACTTGCTTTCATTTAAATAAAAAGCATGTTTATCAATTACTGCAGTTTTAAGCGAGTCATTAGCTTTCCCTGGGATCACAGAGGACCAGCTGCTTTTTTCAGCCTGATTTGATGGAAATTCTGAGAATTGTAGCTGCAGAGCAGGAAGCAAAAGGCAGGAGATGGTTCTGCCCTTGCTGGGTTAGCTCCTGGTTGCTGGATTTTTGTTGATATCCTTGAGTGACATTGCTTGTTACTGGGGGACATGTGAAATATTAATAAAATACAGAAAAATATTCATATTTCAATGATAATGGTTCCCCTGTAAGTGATGAGATTTCTGGGCTGAAGCACCTGGTACAACTCACAAGCCTTGCTTCATAGAACCACCTCATTTTACTAGCAGCCAGTCCTTGGTAGGTTCATCAAAGAATTACATCCCTTTTCTTCCCTGATTCACTGTCAGCACACAGGCAGGAAGGTGCTTCAGGGGGCTGATAGTGCCATCTTCAACAAATTACCAGTCTTTCCCTATCCTGGAACTAGAGACCACACTGGTATTGGTGACACACTACATGGGCCAAAAACTGCTTTGTTTAGATCGAAAGTTTGATGCTTTTTTGGCAAACCAGGCATCTGTCTGAAAGAATTGCTGAATTTTTCTGTTTACCAACTCCACTACATAAATGAAAAAGACTTTTGCAAGGATTCTTCCTTTTTTTTCTTTTTTTTTTTTCTTTTTTTTTTCTTTTTTTTTTTTTTTTTTATGAGCTAGGATAGCTAAGTTAAATATTTTTGGGGGGAATATTTATAAATATTGGAAAGAGTGTCTGGAAGTCTTCAGGATATGGCGTACACTTGCATTTTGATAACAGATTCTTCCTTAGCTGCCTAGAAATAGTATGGACTAAAAAAGGGTGATTCTGAGTTTGAGGCTAGTAAAGCTCATTACACCAAATCAACAGAAGAATGGGTTTCTCTGCAAGCCATTCATATTATTCCAGGCCACAAATCTAACAAATTAATATAGGATTTACAAGATCACATGAAATTTAGGGGTTTTCAGGGAAGAAAAAAAAGGCTTACTTTATGGTATTATAAAGTAAAGAATTTATTATCACTTTAATATTCTGTAAAAGTAACCTCAAGATTTATAGCAGACTGAAAGTTAAATATTGCCTTTTTAAAATAAAATATATAATATATATATATGTATATATATAAAGGAAATGGAGAAATTGATATTTGGAGTTTTTTAATCAATGAATGCATGTTTAGGATTCATGTGGGATGGGTATACACGTGTGTATATATATTTTGATGCATATTTTAAAAAGATATTATCCTCAAAAACATTTTTGAATCACACTGGTATATTACCAACTGATTTTCTGACTTCAGGATTAGTTTTGATTGCTGAGAGTTACGGAAGCCAAAAGTTGTGGACATCTAAAGATATATGAGGAATTCATAGCTCTATAATGCCCCCAAATTATACAGACAGGAAGCTTAGACCAGTAGTATAGTATATAGTTTTATTGTATGCAAAGACTTTCTCACAATAATCTGATTTGCCATAATTTGTTATATTGTTTCTTGACAAATGAGAACTCTGTAGTTTTTATTCACCCAAACTTTACACACACGATTCTTTGTCTTTCTTTCACCAAATTTAACCTCTAGAATATTTTAAGACAAACTTTAAACAGTCATATACCTAAGTTTCTCTCTGTTCAGAAGAACTGTTAATATATATTCAGTCAATTTAAACACTTTAGGAAATTCAGGTTAGGTACCCCCACAGGGTTTGAGACTTTTTACCTTTTTCCTTCATCCAGTTGGCCAACCTCATGCAGTGATGCTCTTGGATGACTTTTTCAGTAGACAAGAGCTCCCCTGAGCACAGGAGTTCCTTCATAGCAGCTCTTTTCTGCTTGCCAGACCTGGACACCAGCAGTGAAATTCCCCAGCAGTGCAGTGCAGTGAATGGGTGCTGTGAATTTGAATGGTTCTAGGAATAAAGATTATCAATTTATTGTTGGGTTTGCCCATACAACGGAAATATTTTGCAGACCCCAGCAATTATTCCCTCATCCATAATCTGCAGGGATTTACTTTGCATTTCTCCTTTATGCTTATTGCCTCTTCAACCACCTACTTGAAAAAGTGCTGTAGGTTCAGTGATGTTTTTTGGTTAAAATTGGTCCAACCAGAAGACAAATAGGAAAATAAGAGCGTGGAGCGGCTTCTTCTGTACTTACGAGGATTTGAGACTCGTATTCATGGATGCTTGACCGACTCAGAATAGGTCATTTCATGTTACCAGATGTGTTAAAATAACAATCTCAAAGATGTTTATTTAACAATCAGAGTTAGTTCATTATTTTGGGTTTACTTTAGTAAGTCTTTAAGTAGTCTTTACTTGTAGCAGGTCTTTAAGCAAGCCAGGCTGCTTATTTTGACTGAAGTATCCAACTTTCACCTCTCCGTGTGAGAGAATGGAGGGTAATCATGCTGCAGCCATGCCAAGAAAGGTCACAATGTGCTTTCAGAAGGACTTTGTTATTTAGAAGATTTGGGAATAGGGTCTGAGCCAATGTTTAGTTTTGCTTTTAAAGTGCCTGGCCTCGAACACCAGATACTTCTCCAGATGATTATAAATACAGGAAAAATATAAATAATGACAAAGCCTTTCAGATTACTCCAGATTCCCAAACATTAGCAACCAGCAAGAAGACAAACCTCTTCTAGCAGTTTTATGATTTACCTTGTTTCCCCACAGTTTTTTCTTACCAAGAGTTTCAGCAGGTAAAGTTGTTTGACAGGGTTCCTTGAAAGTGAATGGATTTTCGTGTCCACCTGAGATGGCTGAGGAGGGGATGAGTGACCCTGGGTGGAAACATCACCCCTACCATTGTCCTCTGTGCAGCAGGGACCCCGATAACATTGGTAGTCCTGCCTGTTTGGACTGTAGCAGTGACTCCAAGATAATTTCACAGGCTGCTGAGCTTCAGACCGCAGCAGAGCTGTCAAATCGCATGTTCAGAGTACGACTTCATCCCCTAGAATTCCTTCCTGTGTCAGCCCTGCCTTCCTGCCTGTTCAGGAGAGAAGAGAGCCCTCCAGATGTGAATTGAAGCATCTGTACTGGGAGGTTTGACTCTTGCTGCTGTCACGGGGGAGAGCCAGTGCTCGGGTAACACAGCCAGAAAATGCAACAGCCTCAGTGTGAGGCACCAACACCAGCGTGAGATACTTGATTCCATCCATGTGAAATATGTCCTTCAGCACTGACTTTTCCTCCTGGTTTCCATGGAGATGGCTGATCTATCTTCTTATTTTTAACTGCGACTCTTCTGAAGGCGGGGGGGGGGAACAAGAACAAAAATGCACAATAACATTGACCACTATATTTTTTTACTTAATTAAAAGGATATGCCCCGTTCTTGAGACAAAGTCAAGAGATCACACCAATGATAAACAAATTCTGGCAATGGTTGTTCTCTTTGATGCCTTGAGGTTTAGATTTTATATTCTGTATTGCCTACTGTAAAACTCTGAAGTCTCTTGCAGCCTGCTGCTGCTGCTCTCTCATGCTAAGATAGACATAACAAAGTCTCTGGGTTTGCTCCAAGGACACCTCAGCCGTGTTGGGTCCAGAAATGTGTAAACCAGCATCTTGGAAAGGGGGACTGAGGTTAAAGAGCTTACAGCAGTAGCTGAAGCTTTAATTTGCAAATTTATTCTGATATGCAAATGGACCAAACCTATAAAAGTGTGAAGAACTCGTGACTCATCCTTCTTGGGGTCCATTTTGGCAGTAGCCTCTGGACTCTCCAGGGTGTATCTTTGAAGGCCTTTCAAATAAATATCACCTTTATTCCCTTACTCCTGTCTAGTCTCTGTTTCCAGGCAGCCTCTTCAGGCATCATCTTAATTCTGAATGTGCAGTAAAGGGCTAACTTTGTGTGTCTTTCTTTTAATGAAATAATCACAAATTACTTTTGGCTCCACTGGAGTGAGTGGCATTGTCCACAATGGAGTGGACAAACTCCACTGACATCAGAGCAACTGGGTTTTGCCCAAACTGCAACTGAGGGGATTTCTCACAATGAACCTGAGGATGAAAATAAACATCTCTCTAGTGTGTCTTACTCTTCAAGCAAACCTCTTTGAGGAGGATAAGCTGTGACTGGACTGTAAAAGCCATCTCAGTTGTAGAAGCACTGAAATAATAGAAAGTGTCACAATGACTTCCTCAGCAGTGGACTTGCCATGTATTAGTGCACCTGCTGTCACTATTCAGTAGCAAGGCACAGCAAAAACACACTTTGATTGTCAGCTAAATGAAGCTGTGCCTTAAAGTCTTTTCTTTCTGGGTTTCTTGTCCTTTCTGAACCTGAAAAGTCATGAAGAGTTTTTATCATTTTGGACAGCGATGTGTGCATAGTACAAGTTTTTTCATATGATTCTCACTAAAAAAGTCTTACTGTTTAGTGTTACTTGTGACAGTAAAATTGTGCTTATTAAGCTCAGAGGTTTTAAGATATAGCTTATTGCACTGTTTGTCTGACTAAGTTGAGAAGCTTTGTTAAAATTGGCTGTTTTCTGATGAGTGTTCCTGGTCATGGAATACAAGAATTAGACATGCAGAATATGGATTAACATGCTGAATTCAGGTAAAAATCTTATAAAAATAAAATTTTAAAATTTTAATTTTTTTTTCAATAATCTAAAATGCAACTAAAGCAAACTTGGGACGAAATGTGCACTTAGTTTTTTCCAATGTTTCACAAAATGACAAACCAGGCAGCTTAACTTATGAAGTCTGGAGGAAAGCCAAGGCTCTGAAACCTTTTTACCTACTATTTCAACTTCACCAAACCACCACCTATAGCAATGTGGCCTGTTCATTCCTGCCAAGTTGGCAGGGATATTGTCTGTATTTATAATTCCTTAATATTGACTTAAAGATAAGAATCTTCAGTGAATTTTTTGGGTTTTTTGGTAGTTGTTCATTCTGTGCATGAATGTGTGCAACTGTTTCTTGAGTTGGAGGAAGGAGATCAAAATGAGGAAGGTAAAGGTGTTTTTAACTTCAGCAGGAAGATGATTTGGGGGGGGGTGGGTAAATCTCTCATTCTCTTGGGACAGGGATAGAATGATTTTCTTTGCTACCTAGTGAGACTGTTTGTCTATCGTGACCCTTGGAGTCATGCACCTTGCTCTGTTTCTGTGAGGTCCAAATAAAAAAAGGAAAAATAATTACATAGTTAAATTTCACTACACCTGACATGCTATTCCTATGTTGTGTGAAATGAAAATTCTTCAACTGGGATAAGGCGTGAGTTCAGCATTCAGCAGTAGGTACCTGCCAAATCTGAAGCCTTAGAAAAGAGAGAGAGGAGAGAAGGGGAGATGATTTATTCCATCTCAATAAAGAATTTAACCATATGTAACAGCTGGACTACCTAAGATTTTTTACACGTGGATGGCTTCAGATGTGGCCAGAAATAATAATGCACTTTGGGCATGCAGTGAGTGTGAGAAATTTTTACCTAAAACAGTAAAGAGGGAGGGGAAGCTGCGAATCTTTTTAAGTGAGGTTTTGCATGAAAATACTGTCCGAAATAGCTACTGCATGGCAGCAGTGATAAACTAATGCTGGGGACAGCCATTATGAGAATCCCAATAACCTCTGACAGGTGCCAAATGAAATCTCTAAATCAAGCTCTGCCTTCAGAGGCTGCATATTCCCAAAAGGAATATTCACTCTCCTGCTCTTATCTTGTGCTCCATCCTCTTCTACCTGCCAACAGCTGTGAGGGCTGGGGAGCTGCCTAGAAGGCCCTTTGCAGTCTAAATTAAAGAGGCATGTTAATTTGGGAAGACTTCTTCAAAACTCTGGGAGGTGGTGGATATGCCATAATTCTGTCTCTTTCATGTTCTTCTCATTAAGAGATCCTCTTTCAAAACTTATATATATTGGGGCACAGCTGATGGGCCAAGGTTGATTATTTTTTTCCTGTTTTCCAGGCTAATTCCCTATTTTCTGAACAAATGCTGGCAGTCTGGTACCCAGGATTGTATCCATGCACTAATTTTATTTTATTTATTTTTCTGGCACATGATTCTATTAAGAGTATTGAAACAGAGTAATTTTACAAAGGTGGGGATGGCTGTTCCCATTTGGGGGAATATGTCTGGAGCTGGAGAAGGTGCAGCCAGGATGGGAATGAGAGTCCTTAGTGAGCAAAAAGTCCTCTGGGCACAATTTAGAGCAGCCTTGACACGGTTCTAACCTGTAGTATGGAAAGGTAAAATGTCTTCCAGCTGCCTGCTGGATCTGGAAGCAAGAAACTTTAGCAGCCTTCCCCTGTGAGGCCCTGCAGAAACTATGTGCAGTAGCAGAGAGAGCTGCTTAAAGGAAGAAAATATGGAAATTTTAGGAAAAGTTTCAGAAATGAATTGCTTTGGGTTCTGAGGTTCAGAAGAAAGCAAGGGATGGAAACTCTTTGGAAAAAAATGCAAAGGGATCGTGCGAGCCTCAGTTTAGCTTTCCAAAATTGCAGAGCCTGCCAGGGAGGTCTATGCAGGATTGCAGACCCAAGGGAACAACAAACCCAGTTGGATTAAACTGGCTTTCCTGCCAGCTCACTAAGACAAGTGGGAAGTCTGAGGTTTGTAATCTCCTTTTAAGTTTTCTCTGGACTTAAGTTGCTTGGGGTTTGTTTGCTTGTTCCCTTCCCCCACCTTCCTGCAATTTAATAGGAAAATGAAGGATAAAACACTAAGTCTCTCCTCTCTTATTAAAATACCCCAAAACAAGCACGGAACAGAGCAGAGAGAAATAACCCCAGTGACCACTAGCCAAAACTCACAAGTAGTATGTGCATTTCTGAAATAGTTGGTGCACTCGCGTAGGAAATCGCTGGATATTTTACACCTCTTGCAGTGGTTTAGTAACTGGCTGTGGAAGCTCATTCCCCACTTGAGAAAGTCATGAATTATACAGTTTTTACATCTGTTGAGCATGTTGTGCTTCTCAATCATCCAGCTATACTGAGCCCTAAGTTTTCAGCCTTCACAATGAGATCACTGTTTTCAAGCACGTTCTAGTGGCATTTTGTCAAGCCATGTGTGTTTTCAGGATGGGGGCAGGGAGGGAGGAACAAAAGTATGCTGCTGTTTCACAGGATTACAATCTACTTTTCAGCCTACATAAAACTGTGGCTGACCCATCAGCAAGAAATATTCTTTGTTTACTACTTCTTCTCCCCCTTGAAATGGTCTGACTCTTGTTAGGAGGAAGAGCATAAAACAGAGGAATGTTTTTCACTTTTGATTTCAATACCTGAATATCTTAGAAAAACCCCAACCAAACTAAACAAACAATCACCAGTCAAAAAAATAATGAACCAAAGCTCCAAAACCTCAGTCATCCTTAATCTTCCTCTTAATGCATTTATTTCACTCTGTGAAGATTCATTTTTGCTTCAGCTCCGTGGTGTTATGAGTTAAACTCTGCTACTGAACAAGGGCTGACCACTCTATTGCTGACAATAAGAGAGATATAGCATTTTAATTTTGTTTAGGTATAAGGAAACTGCACACACTGATTAGCAGATGTTAAATCAAACTGCTCCAGGTTCACAATAGCAGGAGGTAGATTCCATTCAGCTAAGAACAAACAACTTGGGAAGGGCCAAGGAGGGAAAACCTTTGCAGAAATTATCCATGGATAATCTCTCCAGTAGAGGCAAACAGAGAAATTAATACATTTATCTTCAGTCTCACAGGACTCATTGAGATCCCTCCAGGCTGAGCAGTTCATAGGCAGATAATTCCTCGCACTGAATGCATTTGATCATTGCTATATAAAGATTTTTTTAAAGTTTTTTTTTTTCCTGGAGATGGTCACTTCTCACTTAAAAATTAGTCAACAATGCTAACATTTCTCCTGGCTAAAATTCAGGTGCAAAGAACAAAAAACCAATAGATGTAATGAAGGTTGACTGCTCAGTGCATAGGAATAGCTTAAGATTTATGCCTCTTTTGTACCAGCTTTTTGGATTTGGACTAAAATCCACTTGCTTGTATAGTTTTTACATTGTTTGAAAAAGATAAACAAGCATTCCTATCTAAGTAGATAACAAGCACTGGTAGAAAGGCACTGAAAATTGTATCCCTGTGTAAAATAAGTTGGACTAGCAGTTGGATCAAAAATGTTCTTGCTGAGAAATAACAGGCAGAGAAAACCATTCTAAAGGCAAAACTCCTCTAAAGCACTTAGACCCTCAGTGCTTAATTCAGGTAGTCTAAGTGACTGTAATTCATCTGTTTTCCCAGTCCTGTGAGTGTGCAGGGCCAGCTGGGCCCAGCTGGGCTGTGGGAGCACGAGGAAGGGAAAGCTCTACTGCTCCCTGCTGTGTCCTGGGACAGATGTCAGACCTGCCTGTGGCTGATGCTTTCCTTGCTGCCCAGGGCTGTGCAGAGGAATGGGCAGGGAAGGAAGCAGGTCCAATAGGAGCCAAGGGCACTGCTCTGCAGCCCCTACTTACCCCCTGAGCCCCAGTGCTCTCTGCCTCTCCCTGAGTGTGCCCTAAGCCCCTTCCTGAAATGCCCAGATCTGCTGCTGCTCTGTGGCTGTGTTGACATGCCCAGAGAAGAGTCTTGGCTGTGGGACTAGTCTTGACAGTCCACAGCCCCCAGCTAAATCTGACCCATTCCATCAGTTTTCTCCATTAAGCTCAGGATAATCCACACTCTGCGTGGGCTGGAGAAACTGCGCTCCCATCTCTTAGCCCATGTGTGGAATACACTTAATTTTCTCTTATTTTTCACCTCATTAGTATATTCTAGCTAAGCTCAGCAGCACCTCAATGAAATTTTAGGAGGATCAAAAATGAGTTGTCTGTACCCTGCTCCGGGATGTGATTATGTGACCCTGAGATGGGCTTGGCTGGTTAGAGATGGTGTTAATAACACCAAGACTGGGGGTTCAATCCCTGTGTGGGCCATCCACTTATGAGTTGGACTTGATGATCCTTGTGGGTTCCTTCCAACTCTGATACACAGAGGGTCCTGGTAAACCATGTTACTGATCCACGGCTCCATCTCTGCCTACAGAGAGAGACCACACATGAGCAGTTTCCACAGATGCCCAAAAGAGTGATGACTTGTTATCACCCGATAATGTCACTGCTGAAGAGCTAGAGCAAGGTATGGGAAAAAAAAAAATCCCTCTTTGGGCACAATATAGCTGTGGTTGATGTTCCTAAAATCAATTGCCCACCCGCAGCTAAATGCAACCTGCATCTTGTTTATATTCTAATCAAATAAGCAAATCCTTTTCCACACAGAACATAACAAGGCTGGGGTTTGCTACACCTAAGTGTCCTCATGCTGGGTTTAAGTTTTAGCTACACAAACTCTTCAAGAGACTCTGATTAAACTTTAATATCTGTGGTGCCTCTGTTCCTTCTGTTTAGATCATAACATTCAGTGTTTCCATTATACGTATGGGCAGCATCCTTCTTTACCCTGTTGCAAACATTCTATGTAGCCAGTTTTGCCAGGACGCAGAAATACTATTAAAAGTAGGGAAAAATAGTCTGTGGCTGGAATTCTACTTGGCACATATCAACTGAATGTAAATTGATGTGTAAAAATCAAAGCTGGCTGGAAAAAAAAATCTGGAAGGGGATGAAGCTCACCAAAGAAAATTGTTCACTACAAAACACTAAATGATATTTTAATTTTGTGCTGTTTACGTTGAGCTCAGTCACAACAGAAGTTAAGAAAAGGGGTGAAGACTGGAGAAGGGTGGCCTGCGGGTTAATATTAGCTTCACTGTTTGCTTCAGGACACTGTCACAGGGAGGATGAGAAGCTGAAGCATCTTTGGTATCACCACTTGCATGCTAAATGGGATTCCCTCCTTGAAGATATTTTTTGCGTTGTCAGAGGAAGGAAACAGCAGCTGCGAAGTCGAGCTCGTCTCATGCCGACCGCAGAGCCCGCCCCACCCCCCTGGAAATCTATGCCAGATGCAGGAAAGAATGAGCAAGGTTTTCAAAGTGGACACTCAGCACATGGGAGGGGATATTTTAGCCACTAGAAAGCCTTGGATAATTTCAACAGCTCTCGGTACTTGAAGCGGTTCTTCAAGATGATGCGCCCCAAGTCCCTGAATGGTGTAAGATAAAGAGCTGTATGTCTTCTTCCCATGCATGTGGAAACCAAGTTTAAAAGCAGGCTGCTGAAAGCCTCTTTTGATACGCTGTCTGCATGCTTGCTGTGAAGCAGAACTAGTGAGTGCTGGCTTTGGAGGAGCAGCAAGCAGAGGCAAGGAGGGATCTATGGGAAAGCAAAGATCTTTGACCAGCCTCTGAGACAATTAGGCCTTTTCAGGCTCACTGTCTCCAGAAGGTACCTTGATTCCTCAGCCCAAAGGCATAGCTGTTAGAACTGGGAATGGTTAGAAAAATGATAAGAAACTGCAACAGAAAAACTGAAGAAATGCTTTATTTGCAAATATCAACAGAAAGGTTCAACTAGAATAGCTGAGCGCTCAGAAGTCCAGCATTATTTTCCAATTATTTTGAATGTCTCCATAAAATCTTGTCTTTTAGAAACACAGCTGAAATATTTTGGGTTTCTTTACCTATACACAAAAGAGAAAAACTGGAACAAAAGGATCCACAAGGATCCATTTCAGGAGAAGCCTTTGCCTTCTTTTGCAGAAAAGTGCTTTGGTGGGAAAAGTGTGATTACCTGCATTATTGCACTGAGTACAGAAAGTTAACACAGGGTATTTGGCTCTGCCATGAGCATTCCCAGTGAAGGAACTCACTCCATCCCTCACTTTGGACCAAACCCACCAAGTGAGCTCAGCCTTTGGTGTGTTGCACAGCCAGCAGTAGATACAAGCTGAAGACAAAAAAGAAGAAACAGGTATGTAAGGAGGCAAAGAATGAGGACAGGCACTTGGACAAGGTTGTAGATCTGCTGAGAAAGAAGATGACTCTTCAGCTAGGAAGTAAATTGCAGGTAGAAAGGAGAGCAAGAAAATAAGGTCACATGCTTAAAGGAAAATGCATGTTTTCTGGTTCCTTCCCTGGCTTCAGTAATGGACTTAGGTTCTCCGGTGCTCCACCACAGCCATCTTTTTAGTGCTCTAATTTCTTGACTCACTAACTGATAAACAATTTTAATGACATAGTGCTAGGGATGTTTTCTGAAGAGCTTTTCATATTTTCTGTCTTCCAGTGTTGTAGCAAATTGCAGTTATTTAGACACAGCTGCTGCCTGCTCCAAGCGTGTTTATAGTGTCAAGGTAGGCTGGATGCTCAAATCTGAAGGTTGGGTCAGAGAACTCCTGCCATCAGTAATACACTTGTTTTTCTCTTGTACAATGTGCGCCTTATTCTTCTTCATGAACAATGGATTGAAGCTATACCCTTATTCCAATTTACGTCAGCATTGGATGTAAGTGGAAATATTATATATATCACTGTGGGTTGAGACATTCATTCTTATGTTTGGTCATCTATCACGGATATACTTCATATCTGAGCCGAACACAATATGGAAAATTATATTAGGATTATCTCTTTTCTTGGGTTTCCCTCATGGAAACCATCAATCTTTTCCTATAAGCTATACCCAGGGGGTCCAGGGCACTCAGAATCAAGAGGGTGCTGCACCCCTCTGGTTGCAGAATTGGTCTTCATAAGAAAATTTTGTTCTGCTTTTCGTAGTCAACAAGGTCATGGACTGCTTTTCTGAAAATTACCCAGGCTAAACCGTCTGTTAAAAACTCTTGCCCAAATAGTTTCTAACAGAGTTCAAATACAGTGCTCAGCAAACATTAGCTTTAGTGCTGTGGTCTGCTGGCTGAGAATTGCACTTCCAACAATCATTTAAACAGGAGCTTAAGTAGAGATATTCCCTTAGTCCAACACAAAGACACCCAATTATTATAATGATAGAAAATGGTGTGCAGTCTGGGGAAAATAGTTATGATCATATGTTTGAATGCATTAGTGAGCATTAAGCATTAAACTGCTCTGCCAAGTCCTCTCCTTCTCTTTGTTGCCATGGCCATTTCTAATTTGGGTTTTACTTGGTACAGAACTTTTCAGCACCTTCTTGTGGGTCTTGTGGATCGTCCTTGGTCTTCATTTGGGAAAGCTGAATTCTGTAATGTCAGGTTGAGGAAAAACCAGTAATACCAGTAATTAATCTGTAAACAGTAAATTTCTAAAAGACAGGACTTTAGGGCATCCCCTGCAGGATTCTGCTTTTATTTGATCCATGACTTTTTTAAAGCCCTGTTTCTTCCATACCGTTTGAAATCCCCACTTTGTTGCCATAAGTCATAAACGTGAAGGCTGAATTAGGGGACACAAAGAAACATTTTTTTTCTGAGCAGCTTTCTACCTTCAAGGTCTAGATACTGGAAGTGAGACTGGCAAAACTCTCAGTGGAAAAAGTACAGTAGCATAACTACGTTTTGTCATGTCTAGATACTGCATTTCTTCAGTCTTGCTTATTTGACTCTTAGATAGAGAGGACAAGGCCCTTAAAATTAAAGTGATGTGAGGTCTAGAAATAAAGACTGTGTTTTGACCAATAGCATCTAAATATAGAATGATTCTAGTAAAAAAAGAGAAAAATATCCCAGAGAAAGAGCTGTTTCTCTTTATTTTTAATTCTTTGAGTTTTCTCTTTTTTTCCCTCTTAGTAGTTTTAAGTTCAAAAACTTAATACCTTTCGCAGAAAAAAATCCACAATATTACAATAGCAAAAGCACCATGTCTTTTATAATGGAACACCTATCCAGGATATCAATAAGTTAGATGAGCCTTTCATAAAAGCATAACAAAAAAAAAAGGGAGAGCTGTGCTTATCATCTATAGGAACACCTCCCAGACAAATTACAAATAAGGGCAGCTCTGATACTACATTCCATTTCACTGGCTTCAAACAAATGTATAGAAAAGCATGCTGAGCATGCTCATGATCTGGATTAAATCAGGAAGGTCATCTAAAGACAGACTTAGATCTAAGGAGAACTAGGATTTAGAAAATTCACTTTAATCAGGTCTGTGATACAGTAACAGCTTTATAAAGAATGTCATTTGAGTGACTTCTGAATGCTGCTGGTCAGAAATAAAAGTTCTTTGGGGTTCTTTAATTCTGCTATGAGGGTGTCCCCTTTATATTAGATAGTTTAAAAGAAAAATTGTTTTGCAAAACACAGCCTGTAGGCAATAGAGTATGTCCATGAAAACTATTCATAAAAAACCTATGATTTCCATATTCTTCCTTCATTGTCTTCTGCCTTTAAGAGAAAAGGAAAATCCAACTAACATTGTCTAATTAAAATAATTCTCCGGAAAGAAGAAAGATTCTGCATGAAATGTGGCCTTGCATTGCTTTTAATATGGAATTGCATCAAATTGTGACAGGGATGGAGTAGAGACTGAGAATTCAGCAGATATTACACTTCCATTGGCCTATAGCGATATTTGTCATAAAATGAAAGGGCTGGAAGTTCTTGCGTGTGGTACTAAAGCTTTGAGGACAACATATTCAAGTAAAAGCAAATCAGAACCAAGACCCAGAGCCCAAAACAAGCTGGAAGGGTTCTTTCCGTCATCAGCTGGAAGAAAGATGATCATCGTAATCTGGGTTCGGGTTTTTACCCAGTTGATGTAATTAATCCTTTCTGCACCTCCTTCCAAGTCCCTCTTTCCAGGATACTGGAGGAACATGAGGAATCAGGCCAGGTGGAAAGCAGACCGCTTCTTCACACTTTGCACACAGAGTTACTCCTATGTGTAACTTCCTCATGTGTTACAACATTAACCTTCAGATGATGAGCTGAAATTTCTCTATAAGGCCTTCATGACACTAGCATGGTCCAGATGAAGCTGTGTAGGGGCCAAGACCTTGGTATCACCCAGTTCCTCTTCAAAATACTTCTGAGCATTCCCACTTCTGCATCTGTATTAATGCCCCAGGTTCCACTTCTGGGTGAAGCCTCGTGCTCAAATCTTCTTTGCTATGGGGTCTGCACTTCAGCACGTTGGCTCAGTGTGAAATAAGCATGAACTAAAGAGCTGCTACGAATGGGCCCTTTTCCAGAATAGGGGCCTTCCCTCAATGTTCAGAACAGCCTTTCTAAGTGGCCCCTGTGATTATTCTCTAAGCACAGATAGCTCGCCTTATAAAATTGCCAAAATCATGGACAGCATGAGCTTTTCCTCGCATACTGTTAAATCAGTCGAGCAAGTAAAACTGAAGTTCTGCATCCAGATCTGCAGGAAGTTTGAAGCACAAACTGGATGAAACTTACTTGGATTTACGTTTTCTTTTCTTCCTGTTCTTTCGGGCTCACACGTGTTCTCACACATGCCACATGAGTATGGTAAAGCAGAGCCAAAAATCAAAGTGGTAGTTACCGTGCCATTTTTTTTTCCGCCAGAATTAAAATTGTTTGGCCCTACACATGCTTACACAAGATGTTACTGCTTTTAGTTTAGGCCTTCATTGTAGTAATAACTTATCTCTGATAATTCATTTCTGAGGGTATTGAAACCAGGACTTCAATAAAGAAATGGTCTCAGTCGGAGGAACGCTAAAGGGTTGATTTAGGAATTAGGTGATGTAAACCTGTATCCTCTGTTAGCCTGTGATGAGTTGTTCACTGCTATGCTTTCTCACTTGAGCAGCAGTGAATCTGTGAACAGTAACAATACCAAGCGTTCAGTCTGGCTTCAGCTGTGCTCCAAACTTCGTCTGCAAGCAAATTCATTTGCACTTGCATTTTATACATCTCAGTCTTTGTATTTTTCCTGCCTAACTAAATGCTAACTTTCTGTTGTTAGAAATGAAATGACTTCATCAATCTGCTGTCAAACCCTGCTGTCACATTTCAATTGTACTTGCACTGGTAGCTCACCTGAAGAATGTCCCTCCGGTGAGAACAAGGGAACCTCAATACCTCACAGGGTATTCTCACACCCTCTCTGCTTAAGTCATTAATGATAATCACTAGGAAGACCATCAAGTGCTCCATTTATGACATTGAATCAACCCCATAGCTCTACCTATTTCCCCAAACCCTCTGAGGCTGCCTGAAGGTTTTCAGAAGCTTCATCAGGCTCCACATCATGACTGAGCAGGTTTGGTCTCAAAATAGGTTAATACCAATCAAAATTACTGTATAACCCAGCTGTCCTTCAGGTATCTATAGTAGTATCTTTGTCAGATGAGTGTTGGTGGGCAAGGAGAGGGACAGAAAAGCTGTCTGCTTCTTGGGCCAGTTGAAACCTGTAGTTAGATAAATTTCTGAATTATATGGAAAAGTTGTGCTTCTTGGTGATTGCACTGTAATTAGTGTGTTTTAATTAGGCATTAGATAAGTTGCTGTTTGCTCCCACTGTATTCATCTCTTTGTTTTCACAGCAAAGGTGTATTAAAAAGGAGGAAAAAAATCCCACCCCACAAAAGAGTACTAACTTTGCTAAGATTGGCCTGGCTGAGGGGTGAAACTTGATAATCAATAAGAGCAGAAAGCACTGGGTGGGGGGGAAAGCATGATGCATATCCCAAGAGGAATGATAAAGTATGCCCTGCTTATATGGTTAATCTTCTCTGTAGGCTTGCTCTGCAAATTTAAGGAAGATTAAATTTCAGATATGCTGTTTCTTGTTTTTTCTGGCAACAATAAACTTCAATATGAGGGAGGTGGGGGAGGGAGAGGCTGAGTGGGGAGAAAGAGCCACAGTAAAGTGTCTGCTGTCCATGTAGTTTTGCCAGACTGCTGTCTCAATTGAGAGCTGTGATCAAGATTTATTGGGTTTAAAATATGAAACAGACCTTTCATGTTGGAATTCTAAATATCTTCTTAAGCAGTAGTGAGTACCACCAAATGCTTAAAGGCAACACACTAGAGTTCAAATCCACACAATAGTTTCTTCTCTCTTGTGAGCCAGCAGATTGTAGGAATCTTGCTCCATCTTCCTATTTTGGAACTGGGGAAAGAGTACGTTGAGTGTTATAACCATTGTCTGAAAATCACTTTGTCTTTTGATATTAGATTTTGGCTCAGATGGTCGAGATTGCTTGTACTTGAACATGTGCATTGAACGGGCAGGTTTATCACTTAAGTTAATAAAGAAAATGCTTGAATGCATACAAGATGTTTGCATCTTGGTAGCACATTTTAGTAAACCTTTACTTATGTAGTGGGAGCAGGAGCAGCTTGGGAAAGATCTGGGCTATTTGTTTCATGCCATTTTGCCAGCCTCCTGCTCTTCTGTTATGCCAACAGCGATGTTCTATGGGAAAAATAAAGCTGCCTGCTGGAGAATTAAATCCAGAGCCAAAGTTTTCCCTGTGGACCTCAAGGGTTAGAGAGTAAAATGCAAAACTTGCCTTCTCTCACTATCATTATAAGTATATTCAGAAGAACTCGTCTTCTCCTTCAGTGTATTTAGTAGGTGCAGCAATGAGAATATATTAGGATTGTTAGGCTGTACAGAATTGTTTGTGCTGAGATCTGACTAGGCTTCAGGTCAGGTAGGAGTTACATTGAACTTTTGGTATCAGTTATTCGATTATTTCAGATTTAATCGTTGAATGGAGTTCCAACCAGCAATTAAAGCCTGGATGATAGGTTTTTAGTAACTTATAAGAAATGGGTCTTCTGTAGCAGTTCTATCAATGACTGTGGACCAAGTGACCTGTTGAGTGTCCATTGCACCTGTGCTCAAGGGCTTTGTTTCCACCATCTGCCCCAGTGGCACAGGGTAAGAGAGAAAACGTGAGAACAAGTACTACAAGCCATAGGGAAAAGCAAGAGTAGAAATTTCTGTATCTTTACTTCATGAAGAATATCACTCAGAAAGAATGAAAGAGACAGAGATGAGTAGCAAAGTCCCTTTCTCTGCTGACTGGTAGATGCATTATCTCTGGTCCACAGGGTTCGTCACCTGAACTGAGTTTCTCTTTTGAAGATGCTGTATTTCAGCTATGCTCAAAGGACTGTTACATCCCTTTTCATCCCCGGCTACAACCTTTCAGAAACGAGGTTATATCTCGTTTGATTAGTCCGTGTCAGCCTTCCATAGTAGATTAACATGGATGCAGAATCCCAGCGGTCTTGTTCCGAGCAATTAAGTTGTTAGCTCCTGAAATCAACAACTTTGACATGCCTCCTTGGGTTGAAAGGGCCACCAGTAAGACCCTGGAGGTGTCATCCAGACCATTTCTAGCTGGAGATCTGATGATGCTTGTGATGCAAGGACAATTCGGAAGTGCTGTATCCCTCACGCTTTAGGATTCTGCACCAAGAATGTAGCACACAGGTGCTCTGTAGTTAACTCTTCCTGGGAAAAACTGGTGGGCTGAATTTAGATTTGCTTAAAATAGCTTGAGATGTTTTTTAGCTGAAGGATGATGATACTTTTGAAGCTGACTGAAATCCTGTGAAGGATCCTTCACTCTTTAGTTCACTTGCCACCGCTGCTCCAGGGCTCAGGTTTGTTAACATTCCAGGCATGGAATGCCAGCTCATAATTTACACAGTATTTCGACTTAGAGTGGGTTGAAGAGTAATGAAGATAGAATAAATTTGGTCTAATTGTTGTTTATTTTAACCAGTTATACATCTTTTCTAGTTTGGATAGCCTTCATTGGGCAGGTCATTCATGGTTTTGCATTGTGATCTTTATTCCTTTTCTTTATTTCCATTTCTTGGGCCTGATTTAGAGCAAAAACTATTGTCCTCATTAATTGGACAAAACATCCATGCAGGATGTGCTTCAGTTTTGTCTGTTGTAACTAGTATTTCAAGTCACGATAAAATTACCTGGTTTCTCCAAAACGAGTGCATGGTTTTCTTTATACCATATTTTATACGCTGTTTCTGTCAGGATACAAAAAGTTCTGCTTAACAGTTAGCAAATTTGATGTGAATAAAAAACCCATGGAAAGCCAAAGCCCCTATGAATGCTAAAGGAATGGAGAAATATGAGTTTTCCATGCTTAATAAGCACTGTAGATGTGCTGCATTATTCATTCATCATCACTGGAGGAAGGCTTAAGGTTTGCTGCGGAGTAAATAATAAATAAATTGAGCGGAAAATTTAAAAAAAAAGCGTAGAGAAAGCTCCATGTGTGTTCGATTTATTCTCTGATTTGATATGCACAACTGAGTAGCTGGTGGTCCAATTATTGCTCCAAAGTGTTAGGTCTGGGATAACGAACATACTTTGGACTCGTTGCATTCCCTATGCAATGACCCTGATCCACTTCTCATTTCTTGTGTGATGTATGCTGCGTGGCACTATAGCTCCACAGTGGTCTGACATTTGCATTGGCAGCAGTAGGATTCCTGGATATAGGAAGAATGACAATAGCCAGTGTGGGAAGGAATGGGTGACAGTCAGGACACCAAACAGATGTAAAATATCTTGTCATTCCTCTTAACAGCTGTCAATCACAGGCCCTTACTAAATCAGACACCCCTGAGGGTGAGAGACACTGTTGTCTTCTCATCTTCACAGGAGTTTCCCAGCAGGAAACATGGTGGGACAGCTTACCTGGGAAACCCAGGCTCCTGCAACCTATATCTTTTTAGACAAGTCTAAAAACAAACAAAACATGGAAAGTGGGAGCTCCTTTCTCTTTGGGGAGGCCTCTTGGCACACATGGCCTCTCTGGAGAGCTGGACACAATGGAATTAGCATCCAATTTGTATCAGTTCCCATTAGGCTCAGATCAGCTCGTGTTATCCTATTAGCTTGCAGCAGCTAGAGCAACACACAGATGGGTCTGTGTTCCGAAGACCAGGACAAAGCCTTGTTATGCTTTTTTTTCCCCCTCTCCCCTCCAATGGGATTACAATGGTCCCTGTTGTCTCTCTTTGTTTCGGTACTCCTTGATTGACAATACCCTGGGAGATGTCACTGTCCTTGCTCCGTGCATTGTAATAGCCTGGAGTACCAAGGGTGCTTTAGGACCTTCGTCCCCTCTTGTTTTTCAGGTGTTGTAAACATCTGTCACTGCTCCACAATGACGACCTCTTGTTGAGCTTACATGTCTGATGCTCTATCACTCAGCGTCTGGAGAAGAAGCAAGAGAAAACTTTAGGTAGTGACATGAATAGAGGGCAAAGAAATAGGGCAACTTTATTATGGACTATCATCTCAAAGTAGCATGTGTGGAATGTCAATTTAATAATAGAATTGACAGCTTTTCTCTGGTTTCCGCAATGCCACAAGTGTTTCTTTGACAGTTTAAAAAATAGGCCCTTTGTGGCAGGCAGTGAGTGGCACTACATACATTTGTGAATGCCCTGCATAACTGAGATTCCCCCAAATGCCACTGTCCTAAGACCGGCCCCAAGAATCCTTCTGCATTGACTCGGGGAAGTGGTGCATGGAAATCTGGTGAACCTAAGCAATGTAAAATATGGTGTACAGTAGCTGGGAGGATGCAGAATAATTAAAGAGATGCTGAGCTACCATTCTGTCAGGAGGGAGTTTTTAAATCAAAGAGGATGAATGTGCCATGGCAAAAGTTGCTAAATAGCTGGCAATAAATTTTCAGATGACTGATGACAGTATTTTCCCCATTTTTCATTCAATGAGCACTCACAGAAAGCTTCCACTTGTTCACCATAAAAAAATACTAGTGACGAAATTAGAGGTTCATAACTTTTTTCCATTTCTCAAACAAAAAGTGAGAGAAATAAAAAGGCAGAAATGTAAATGATTTTTCTCTGGTTTGTTTTTTATCTGGGGAAGAAATTCTAACTAGTTCCTCTGGTTTTGTGTTCATGAGTACAGATGTTCTAGAAAGCAAGGGGAATCGTCTGGGGAATAATATTGCTCCTCTACAGGCTGAAAACACAAGAATAAATCAGAGATCTCTCTTTTTTTAATGTGTTCTTTTCAGTTTTGAATCTGACATGAATTATCTTAGCAGAGAGCAAAGCACACTTCGTAACCTGTTTGCAGTTCTAAAACCATGAACTTAACGATACATATTTTTTTAACTGCAACTCTAAAATAACAACTAGTTGCCACACCTTTGTTTTGGTGTCAGCTGAGGAATTTTTCTTCCTCTTTGGAGGAACACAATCATTCTAGTAATGAAAAGGTGACTGAGCAGAGGGGAAAATAGAATAAAATTAAAACAGTAATGCCTGTATTTTGGAAATGATGCCTTGTAGCATAATTTACCTTTCTCTGTGGGCATGGGCTTTATAATTAATTTTGGATTATAAGTTTGGACAGTTTATTTGTCTGGAAATCTAAGGAGAGAACCATACAACTAGATTTTATGCATTTTCCTGTAACAGTTTTCCAACATATACTGACAAATATATGGGAAACTTATAACTATAAGAAAAATAAAAACCCCATTTCCTTACCATTTGGTGCTTTAGTAAAATTGGTTCTCCTTCATAGATGCAATTTACTGTGACTGATTGGAATTGGAAAGAAGCTAAGTCAAGGGAAACACATCAAAACTGAGAGCCCTTATACCTCCACACAGCAAAGTGAAGCAAACAATCTTTGTTTATTCCCTGTGATGTGTTGGCAGAAAGCAATAATTGTGCCTGAATGAAAATTCTTTTGTTCAAATGATCTGCAAAATAGCCTTACGTTTTCCTCCTGTGGCAATTTCATGAGGAAAGCAATTACTTGTGTCTGTTATGAGATTTGTCCCATTTCTCGAACACCAGACACACATGCTCTAAGTATTTATCTATTTGGTAACTTTTAAAATTTTGAATTGAGGAGTACTTGGACTTATGACAGAAAGATAGCTTAAGGATATGTTCATTTTTCTGGAAGGAAGGGAAATTTCAAGGCCCCTGTGGTGTCAAAATTTATTAATAGGTGCAATCTCTTTTCTTTTTTTGTGTCTCCTTTCTTTCTCTTTATGAAAGAGAAGTTTTCCATTACCTGGTTTTAAGAGGTTAACATGAATGTTCCTTCTCCAATTCTTTCATTTATTATAGTTTAGAATTAGAACATTAATGCACTTGTCAAATAGAATTTACATCATTTGTTTCCCTTTTAAACAGTCAATATCTTTGAAGTGAAAGCTTAAGTCAGACAAGCTTAGCTCAAAAAAAAGGCATAGCTTTACAGTGCTGTCACTACGAGGAGCTGAACCATGGCCAGTTTAGGCAGCATTATATCATTGGAATTAAACTGGTTTCCTGTCCTCTTGAGAAAAAGTCTTTAAAAAAGAGAGAGAAGAAGAAAACAATATTCTTCTTGTTTGACTTTTCAGCTTTATGGCCCTGTGCAGTCTCCTTGTCAGTCCCATTATCCAAAGAAGTATGTTTCTTTGTTTGGGCATCCAGGGCTTCTAATTGCATGTCGTCTCTGTTGAGTTTCTTATGGCTTCATTACATGAGGTAGATGTGTTGTGTTTAGCAAGAAACCCATCCTCAGGGCAGCTGCAGGAGATGTTCCGTCACTGGTGGTGACAAACTCCCTCAGAAAAGATTTTTTGATTTTTTTTTTTAAATTTTTTTGTCAAAGTCTGCAGTCAGAATGGAGGTGCACAGCATTGGACCCTTCAGGGCTATGCCCAGGACACCACCAGGAACTGGCAGGCCTTGACAGCTTTTTTCTTGGGCCATGAAATTTGGTACAGAGTGTACTTGTAAACCCAACTTGCTCGTAGTGCAATCTATTCCTGCCAAGGAGTTAAGATCAAAATGCCCTGTACTGTCTGGATGGATACAAGTGCTCTCCAAATACCTTTTTTTTTTTTTTTTTTTGAGTCTAGAAAGACAGAGAAGTCATGAATTAACTTTTGGATCTGATCGTGTTTTGGGGGGCTGACAGGACAAAGAAAACCAGACAGTCTAGCCCTTACTCATGCCTCTCTGGTCACAAAAAAAATCAGTTCAAGGAACAACTAAGAACACATTTCTGAGAGTTTTAGTCTGCTTCCTGTGTGTAAACAGAAGAAAAAGGAGACTTTATCAGAAACGTTGCTCACAGAACAGTTTGTCTATATCTAATTTGGAGACAAGGTTTCAGTCAACTTGACCTCACAGTTAAATAAGGCTGGTGGTCTCAATCTGACACCTAATTAGCATTTCCCCACCTTGCCATTATACTGCCTGCAGTTTGGCATGATCTGTGATCTCCCCTCAGGAGACCCCAAGTTGTGCAACGCTGAGGCTCATTTGGGTTGGGAGAGGAAGCTCAGCTGAGCTCCAAAGGGAAGTTTACAGAGGCTCTGTCCACACTCAGCCACCACCATCAGTCTCAGATTTTCACCATGAAACTGAAAAATAACTAATGGAAGCCTGGGGACTGCAGTTGAGCTCCAGTGAGACGGAACATAGCTTGCAACAGTTGTTGGAGACTGAACTCCCAGCGAACTGTGAGCAGCTTCCAGGGTACAGCTGCTCCCCCGCCGCCCATTTGCTCTTTGCCTGGAAGGTTGCTGGACTCCTCACAACTGCTAATTGGTAATGATAGCACAGCAAGCAGAGTGGAGAGGCTGGGCATTCGTAAAGCTCTCCATGAGTGCCAGTAAAGTCACTCTGGAGTAAAGTGCTTGACATCCCAGCTCGCAGAATTAAATTGGCACATTTTATCTACGGGGAGAAAACAAGGTTTTTCGGACTAAAATTAGTTTTCATATCCTAATTCTTTAGTTTTTGTGGGCTTTTTTCTTTTAATTTTATTTTAACCTCATTACTTTGCTTTGCCTGGGTAAAATCAGAGCTTTTGCTGAAGTGTAAAAAGTCTTTTTAAATGCTTAAAAGTTGCATGTGGGTAAAATGTTAGCACTTGTCACTTCATGACATAAATTTGATATATTGAATGAAAGGAAAAATCCCTTTCAAATGGAGACATTTCTGTAATCTGCCACTTAGGACTTGTATAGTACATGCTTCAGGCACAGGGTGAGGTGATGATGATTGAAAGATATTGGAGAATTAGAGAAAAACTCACCTGAACTAGCACAATGAACAAAATAGTCCACCAAAAGAATGCAGTTCTGATCACTGACTAGTAGAAAAGGTACTGTCCCTGATTCATCCAGTCTTAGTCCTTGCTTCCCAACAAGAAGGTCCAGGAATCACTCCTGTTGGCTGGACTCAAACAGTGATCACTTTGTCTTAGAGATGATAAAAATTTTGGTCTTCTCTTTTACCCCAAAGGAAACCTTTCCTGTCTTATTCGGCATTCTCTTTGCTGTGAGGAAAGCCACGCTCGATTCTTCCTTTATCTTCCAGGCCAACATGAATTTAGTTCTTTCCAGCCTTGCAAAATACACCCTTCCTGTACAGATTCTGCCATTACATCCCTTAAAATCTTCCTTGGATGTACTTCATCTTCTACTCTCTTGACAGTAATGTAGAATCACAGAGTCTTTTAGGTTGGAAAAAACCTTTAAGATCACTGAGTCCAATTTCAAACCTTACACGGCCGAGTCCACCACTAAGCTGTGTCCCCAGGTGCCACATCCACATTGTTTTTGAGCACTTCCAGGCCTGAGCCTTCTTTGCTCCAGGCTAAACACCCTCAGCCACTCCTGATCAGACTTGTGCTCCAGACCCTTCCCCAGTTCCATTCCCTTCTCTGGACTCACTCCAGCCCCTCAATGCCTTTCTTGAAGCCCAAAACTGGACACAGGACTAGAGGTGTGGCCTCACCAATGCTGCGTACATGGGGACAATCACTGCCCTGCTCCTGCTGGTCACTCTATTCATGATACAGGCCAGGATGCCACTGGCCTCCTTGGCCACCCAGACACACCTGGCTCGTGTTCAGCTGCTGTTTACCGGCACCCCCAGGTCTTTTTCTGCCAGGGAAAGATCAGGTCTGATAATTACTAGCAGATGTGATCTAGACACAACTAGATATGATTTAGACACAGATGTGATCTAGAGACAGCTGGTTAAAGATGCCTACCAGGTCACTAAACCCTGTTTGACTTGTACAAGGTCTGTGAGAGAGGAACAGGCTGGGGTCACACACAACTGTCCTCACACCAGCAAATGCTTTGGGTAAGGAAGATCAGCTCTTATAGAGAGGCTTCTCCAACTCACAAACATTCACCTGCCCCGTACCCCCACTCCATTCCTTCATGCACTTTAAATCCCTTAGGTTAGAGATCTTGAGCATTTGCAGACACAGGGCCCTGTTGGCAGCTAATAATCACCATGTGCAGGGCTTCCACTGTCACCAAATTCACTCCTCGACCTGGCACTGACACTGGGACTCACACTGGAGCAGATTGGGTTATTTCTGTCTTGTTTCCTGTAGTCTGTGCTGAGATCTCAGCTGTTTTTCTCCTCTGCAACTGATACCCTGTGTGCTGGAGCACTTCCAGCTGCACTGGAGTGGGGACATCACTGGGTATGAAGAAGGCCAGGCCATGGTGCAGCCCTTGCCATGGCCATGGTGCAGAACCCTGTGCCTCCTCCTTGGGGCCCTCCTGCACCAGGAGCAGCTGGTGAGCAGATCACAGATGAGAGAATCAGCATAACATATGAGGTTAGAGAATAGGAGAGTGTCTGCTTTGCTGCAACACAAATGCTGAATGCCAGGATGACTTTTTCTGGGCGAGGAGGGAAAAGATACTTAAGGTGGTGCTGGGTGAGGAGGTCTCTAGAGCAACACATATGATTTGACACAGACTTTCCTTGTACCAAATGCTTTAGAAAGAGGTGCTTATCTCTGAAAATTAAACCTCGAGCAGCACTACATGTTCAAGCCTCTTGCTTCTTATAAATTCTAAATCTTCTGAAACTTCATGGGAAACAACATGGAGATAGAACACCAGCAATCTCACAATAAACTTAGCAAGAAGATGAATTTAAGACACTCACGTACAAACTCTCCCCCTATAGCACAAGACATACCAGTGTAGTAAACCAATCTGTCCAGTGCCTATGTAGGGCTCTTGTATTTGTAGCAAGTGCATTGTAACCCACGGCATGTTCACCCTCAGAACAGCCCCACGAAGTAATGAATGCTCACATGAGGTGATACGAGGCTTAGAGAGTCAAAATAGGGTACCAAATTTTGCCACCTGGTAGCTCGTCGCTTTGTGAAAATCATCCCCCCTCTTCCCTTGGGCTGGTACTGGCATTCATCTCACACCTTGATGAGTTCAGGTGATTCTGCTCTCTAAACTGATAGAAATGTGTTCTTCTCTCTTGCTGATTGATTTTCTGTCAATGGTGCTCAGAAAATAGCTAGGGTGAGGGCAAGAGAGGTGATGGCAACTTGAAGCAAAAAAGCAGGGGGGTGGGGCTATTTCTGTTTCGAAAAGAGAATCTTCGTTTTAGTCACAGGTAATGATTTTCTGAAATGGAGCTTTTCTTAGCAACACTCCCACTTGTTCAAAAGCAAAAAGGAAGAAACCATGTTGCAAAACTTCACCTAAAGTGCCTTAACTTGGGTTACAGCAGGGCACCAGTGGCTGAACGGACTGGGTTTGAGATTGAATTCAAGTCCTGAAGGGTGAGGATGACACTGTACCTTTGGGATCATCCTTCCTCCCTCTCCTAAACTTTTGTTCTATTTTGTTGTTCTGAATTCCATAAAAGGAGACTACAGGAAGAGAGAATTTTCCTGACTTGATTACAGTTCCATTAAATGCACACGCTCCCAAACATACTCAGTTCCTTCTACAGTAATGACTCATCAAGCATTACAGTAGAAAATAGTTATGTATTACATAGGGCTGCAGTGGAGAGTAGAAAAGAATGTGATTTTGCAATTAAAGTCTCTGTATTTGAGCACTTGAGATGGAGAGCTAAGCTAAAATTACATATAAAACATTAATTTATCCATTTCCTGACTATAATTCTTTGACTGTCTGAGCAGATGGTTACACTAACGGGGGTGGGTGGTTTATTCTCGTGTAAAATAGCAAGTTTTAAGTTGTTCCTAATAATTTAATTATTACTGTATCCTTAACCTCAAATAATTTCATTCATTAACTTCAGTCTTGGCTTTCCTTAGGGTATGATCTTTAGGAAGTAGATCATATTTTAATCTGATCAAATGTTCTGCACATTAAAATAATACGGATATTTGCAAACAATAAGAGTTATAGGTTTGAGTCAAATTTAAAGTGACTTATCCAAAGTTTCACATTTGGGCGAGATGTTCATATTTTGTGAAGGAGGGAGTCTGATTTGAGAGCAGCTGTTTGGAAATAAACACCCTCAGATGTTGTGTTTAGTAACTACTAATCAGATATTTCTGCTCCAAGGGAGGCTTCTTTCTTGCTAAAAGAAACATATTGTCTGGAGTAGATTTTTTTTTTTCAGCAATTTTGCCATTTGTTAAAGGGCAGAACAAAAATATTTAAGTGATTTTAAATGAATTTCACGTTTACCTAGAGAAAAACTTCAGCCCAACCATCTGCAGGAAAGGGCCACTATAACTCACGTTTCTATAAACACGCTGTGATGACAGGATTTTTAATACTGCACCTGAAGGAAAAAGATAGTGTACAAATGTAGTGCACCTGCTGGCTTGGGTGTTTATATGATCAGCTAAGCAGGAGCTCTTAATACTTCCCAGCAGATCTCTGCCAGTGGGCCTGCTATAAATCCCTCTGCAGCCAGACAAGTTGGCCTTTATTTTTTTCATTTTGCTCTGGGCATCTCACATGACATTCCCAAATAAGGAATTGTGCTACAAGCCTGCTCTGATTGCTAGTAATGACTTAACTGCAGAGGAATTATAACAGTATGAATAACAGTGGTTTGCACTGTGAATGCCTGAGCTACTCCAAAAATGCCAGAGCAACCAATATAATGTGCTTCTCACTCATAACTTTGAAATGGGAGAGAAAGTCAGGGCACTTTACGACTGCTGCTAATCTGTAAACATGGGTTGTTCATTCAACGGCAGGAAGCGAAAACAAGTGGAGAGCAAATAATATTATTAGCTGTTCCTGGGTGCTACAGGAGCAAAATTATGCAAATGATTAAATTAAAAAATATAAGAAGGGAAAAAAAAAAAAAAACCACCCTCGTTTAAAAACGACAATTTGAACGGATATATTGTCATCAAAAAGTTTCTCTGTGCATGCTGGTCCTATTAAACAACATTAGATTTCTGGCTCCTACCTCGAAGTAAGCCAACACTGTTTGTATATGAATTACACTGCAAATTCCCTGGGGACAGAATCCTCTTAATTGTTTTGCCTTACAGCTTGTTTAAACTGGCCTGTAAGTTGGGCTGTACTTGTAAACTGTTTCTAGAGAGGAATCTAACAAGAGATACCAACAAAAAGACTCTGGGTTTGAAATACTTAAAAAGGCAACAATTAGATTTAAAAAAATGTAACACCCAGGTATCTTCAGCGAGGCCACTGAGTTACATGTAGAGCAGGGAGGTGCTTACAAATGGGCACTGCCTCTCAGTGCTTGGTCATGGAAAAAGCTGGGAATTGCTGATGTATATGGAGGGGACATGAGAGCAGGGGAATGTCAGACCAAAAAGCAATTTGTAAATCAAGCACAGGGAAGTAAGGAAAGCCCAGGTTTAAGCTCAGCAATTTACAAGCAATTTCAGCCACTCTCCAGGCATGATTTAAGCAAATTCTTTGGAAGGGTTTCACCTGCAGTTGCTACTGTGCTGGTAATGAGCAAAGCAGTTTCCCTAGATGTGGCTGGCGCTGCCTGGCAGCACGGGGGGAACGAGAGCCAGAAAGGGCTGAGGGGAAAGAGAGGGGATGCTGGAAAGGCTTTGTGGGAGTCTAAGGCGGCTTAGAGTTTGTAGCAGCACTCGCTCTGGTGGGAACTGTGATGGGCTCTTACCCAGAAACAGCCCCCTGAAGGATGGACTTGACCTTTGTGGCAGGGGGATGCTGTTTGGGACCCTACAGGCTCCTGTGGGTGCTTCCTGCAGCACAGGGCAGGGACACATCACCCAGCCGAGAGAGCTGGTGTGCTCAGGTGGGCAGCTCCGGGCCTGGAAATGACAAGTCTGTCACTGCAGGGCTAATGCATCCCCAGGAAAGCTTCAGGGCTGATGTTGTGGCACCCTGGATAGCCCTGCTGGTGCCTGTCCTGACACCATGGAGCACACTCCGGGGCAGGCCCTTGCCACAGGCAGCTTTGCTATTTGGAGCTACAGTGAGAAACCAAAGGAATTCCTCCTTCCACGCTATAAAAACCTGCATTCCTTCCTTTGGGCAAAGCAGGCTGGATTTCTCCTTGTCTGAATTCTCTGACTTAGCTGTGCAATTTGCCAAGAAGTCTGCCTCCCTGGAAAAGAGCAGTTACCACTAATTGTTTTGCCTGAGAATCACTCTTACGAGTTGTCAACCAAAGCTGCCTTCTGGCAGCTGCCCAGGTTGCCATAGCTCTAGACAAAATGAAAATTTTATTCAGTGAGGCATCTGTATCAAAGCGAGAATTGATGGAAATATCAGTCAGCAAAACTTGTGATGTTCTGCCTAGGAGTAGCTGTGCCTCAGTGCTTCACACCGTTGTGAGAATGGTGCTTGCAGAGAGGATGAAACTGTGAGAGCTGGCCATGGATTCATAATTCCATATAAGGAAGAATTCCATTTTTCAGATTTCATTTTCCTCAAGATGAAGCATGCCTTGGGTTAGAATCACTGTTTCCTCATCTACTTGCCTACCTGAGCAGAAACACAAGGGAAGAAAGATCAGTGCTGCAAAACTTACACATTAGCCTTCAAAAACTTATTTCTTTGGAGATTTTATCAAAGCCGCTAAAATAGGATCTTTACTGTCATGAGCAAAAATTAGAAAAAAAAAAAAGCTTTCAAATCTGGCACAGTGTCTTCTCTGGAGGGACAGTCTGCTCCAGCACTTTAAAAATCGCCAACTAATTGCTAAGAATTTTTAGAGAGGTTCACCATGGAATGGTAGGGTATTTAGTAATTTGATAATTTTTCCTTTAAGAAAAGAAAATGACTACAAAAATGCCTGAAATGATGGAAATATTATCAACATTAAAAAGTCATTTTGAAAGGAGAAGACAAAGTTGAACTTAGATTAAAAAATAATTTCTTTAATCACAGAGGAAGATCAGCTGATACTCCTCTTTTTCACTGTGGTGATTTTGTTTCCAATGGCTGACATGCAAAGCAATTTTGCCAAGAAAAAAATGTGGTGATTTAGTGTAGTTTAACTCTAGATACAGCCACTCAGTATCAGAAGAGAGGAGGATGGGCTGACCTCACATCCAACTCCTATTGAGGATTCTCCTACAGCATACCCATGGCCACATGTCTGAGTTTTTTGCAAGGCAGGATGGATGGTTTTAGTCACCTTCTTAACATTTAGGACTAAGGGATCCTAGGCCCCTGTGGTAAAGTCACAAACACGGGTGAATTTGTGGGAAAGAGGAGTTGAGGGCTCCTGGTGAAGTCAGCCAGTATCAAGGTCTGTGTGTTGAGAGCACAAAGAAAATGTTGGGGTATGAGGAGGTCAGTGTTGTTTGTACTTGTTGCTTAAAAAAAAGAATAAAATCAGGCTTGATATGTGTTATCTTTGGTACTTATTATTATTTTTATGGCTTCTTGATTCTTACACCTTAGTTATGTTTCCTCCCAAATGTGAAATAATAATCCATTGAACTTGTGCCTCACAAATACATTTTGCTACAGCTTCAGGCCTGAGCTGGACATTGAATAATGTGGTAATATCTCAGAGTTTTTGACTAGACAGGAGACTGAACAGTGAATAAGACACTCTGTGTAGTTGGATACTTGCATGAATAGGTAAACCTGCTAACATACAGCTCCCAGGGCCCAAGACAGCCCCACTGTGCCTTTGCAGGCTGTGAACATAAAAGGATATAAATATTTTTGATCATACCTAGTTATTTAAAAAAACAAAATTGAAAAAAAAAATGATGCTGTCCAGTCCATTTCTTTTTTGTGTATCACTCTTGCTAACCTGATAAGCATTTCTACCTCTCTCTGGAATTTTACTGACTATTTTCCTTTAACAATAGCCATCGTGTGGAGTGCAGTCACAGATAATTTGCATTTGGGTTTTTCAATGTGCATTCTTCAGAGTCCCAGGGCAATAGTGGGATGCAAAGTCTTGTTAGACTATTGGCTTTATTATCCAGCTCATGATTCACAGGAAAATGTTGTAATGACCTCTTACACCAGCAACTAATTCTTTTAAAAGATGAAAGTTATTTCTTCTCCTGGCACAGATATCAGACTCTGCCTTCAAAGAATGATATGGCATTAATAGTACAAGCTGCCCAACACTTCTAAAGGAGTAAAAACAGCAAGAGCATTTTTTTTCCAAGTGTATACACAAGCCAGCTGTATTTTTTTTTATCCAGAGGCAGAACTGTTTCCTCCTGCTACTCAGACACAGCACATGTTAGCAATAAGTGAATCATATTTAAAATGGAGAAGAGAAGAAAAACAACTCTGAACAGAAGATTGACCCGACTCCCAAATCAAAATTAACCTATAAAACTTGGATTCGTTCAGAGAACCTTTCACAACTATGCTGGCTGTCCTTTGTACAAAAGTGCACGGGTTCTTATCCCAATCTGGAGTGTGCACCCTAAAAGAGCACCTAAATAAAGAGATCCATTTTTTTTTTTTCTGCCATGGGCCTTCAGGTCATTTATCTCATTTCTGAACTATACTGCTGTGATCTCTTGTCCTGAGTGCTTTTGATAAATACCTGCTCCAGAATATCACTTTCCTTGTGATTTGACCTTTTTCAAGTTTCTTGTCACAATTAATCGATGTCTACTAAACCTTTTTGGGTGATGCTGTTCCTCAGCTTAAATGAGTTTCCTACTTCCCTGGTGGTTCTACTTCATCAGGACAGGCAGCAACCATTTCATCTTAGGCCTAGTGAATCACTCTGTCCTACAGATTTTCTGATTATAGAGCTAGTGGTCCAAGAGGTTTATAGCCATGTTCTGTTTGGGGTTAACTTACTCATGGTTCAGGTGTTTTCTATCAGCAGTAAAGAGCTTAACAGTGTTTTGTACTTTCCTATTTCTGTGAGAAACCTAGCCTGATATGTCATATTTGTCCTTTCAAAATGATACATCAGTGTTGGATTCATCATTCTCTAGGGCTTCCTCCTTCTTGGTCTATTTTGATTCATGAGCATGAATTTGTAGGAAGTATTCTTATCAAATGCTAAGTGAATGATCTTTGATTTAATTTTCTGTTTCATTTCACTTATGTCAGTCCTCAAGTGTTCCAGACCTTTTTGCATTTGACAATGAATTTTATACATTTTGTGCATGTTAGACCAGATCCAAAGGGCTGAGCATAGTTTTACGTAAAACAGCTCCTTTTCTGGTCAAACTGATATCTTAATAAATAGAAGTTGCTTATCAAAGATAACTTTAGTGAACACATGCTGCATTTTCTCCCTTTTTCCTGTTTATGCCTGTTTCTAATTATCTCCTCCAAGACTTTTTCATAGCTCTTGAATATTACTGTCCTTTTTATGGACAGGTATTATTGGCCCTTGTCTTTCTTCAGCTGCTTTAGTTTGACATATTTTAAAGCAAAAAGTCCCACCTCTCAAACCCTTCTTACAGGACCTGGGATTTCAAACATAAAATCTGTCGGCATTTTATGAAGAAAGAATCCAACTCTTCTGATGGAATGTGTTGCATGTCAGTTTTTGGCAATGGGATTCTCTATTAAATGTAATGACTCCTCATCTTGCTAGCTACTCATCCTGCCTTCTGCATTCAAAATTACTTAATTGAAAATGGAGGCAGAATGTTAATATTTCCCTAGATTATGAGTGGGTTAATTTTTGTCTTAAAGTTGCCCCTCTACTCCATGATAAACTAACTTCTCTTCTTTTACATTTTTCCCAAGTGGATGGCTACTGAACCGTTTGCCTTTTCTATTACTTTGCTTTATAAGTTCTGAATCCACTTCTAGAAGTTCTTGTGGTGTTCCCTTACTTGAAGGTCTCCCTAGTGATTAGTGTTTTTGCTGATCTTGGTATCTGTATTCTGATTTCTGCTATCCTAATCCTTTTCTACATTTTGATGGTAATTATGTTTGGTCCTGTATTAAGTTCACGCAAGGGTGGGGCAACATCACTGATCTGCTTCCTCAGGGTGCACTTGCTTAAATTCTGATTAAGCTGTTTGGATTTTCAGTCCAGGTGAATTCACTGACTTTTCAGATGTGCCTTTTTGAAATCATAAGCTTGATGCTGCCATCTATTACCTTATAAATTTGTGATAGCCCTATTCAGGACTTTTTTATGATCAGGTTTTTTCTAAGGTCCATTCTATGCTACCTTTCACAAATGTTTTTAAACCTGCATTATCTTAACCTAAAACATTGTTTTCTTAATGAATGCCCAAGGATGAATTTCTATTACACTTAAGTTCTCCTGTGCATTTTATTACTTACATTTGCTCTCCATTCTGCGTAGAGGAAGCTAATGCCTTTTAATAACAGAGTTTCAGCTATTGTCTCTGAAATTATAAGGGAAGTTTGTAGCAGACTCTTACCTATATTTTCCTAGATGTCTAACACATATCTGATCTAGCATAAGGGATCCACACTTTTCTGGTTCCTTGAATGCCTCAATATGGCAAAATAATAGTGCTAAAACCATTCTGTATCTGAAGATTCACTGCACTTAATAAGGTTAATACACTTCTCATAAGAGGAGAAATAAGGAAAAGTGTTGATCTTTATAAAGCATTTTTTCTACTCCTGTAATAATTGTCAAACCTCTTCTTTAATAGATCTCTGTTATTTTTTTAAGCAATATGCTGAAAACTACGTATTCCAGCACAGGCTTTATCAGTTCAGAATAAAATGGAAGAATTACTGATGAAACTCTTAGACTTTCTGTTTCTATACCTCAGGGTTTGTTTGTTTTGTTTGGGGAGTTATCTTGTTTTATTTTATTAGGTAATCTGCTCTAATCCCAAATCATCCTCAGCAAAGTTGTTTCCTGACCTGTTTCCCATCCTGTTTTGTGCACTTGCTCATCCTTGCCCAAACAACATCCTGTGTTTGCCATCTGGAGGAATTTTGGAGTTCTGCACTGTATTTTGAAGCTTGCCCCCTCTGCCACCCGACCACTTCTTAGTGCCACCTGTAGCTTCTTTCATTTGAAGTCCTTGCTGGGGTGGTCGGGTTCCAAACTAAGGACACTGTCCCACCTTATTCAGGTCTCTGTAGAAAAACACTCACAGCACCAAATCCCATCCAGCTCCCTGCACAACCTCCCCCATTTAGAAAAAAAATCACTGATAACCCTTTTGAGTGATTCGGTCGGTTTTGGGTTTTTGTTTTCTAAATACACCATTTCGGACCCGCCACTCAGTTCTCATTCCTAACAAGAAGGTGACTCAGGACACCACTGTGTCTTCCCAGCATCCAGACACAAAGTTCCCTTCTCTGAGAGAGCAATTAGCTGGGGGTGATGTGGTTTGTTCTGTACCCATCCAAGGAGCAGCTGCAGAGAGGTCTCTCATGGACACAAGAGCTGGGGGAACTTCAGATGTGGCCATCATTCCTCTGCTGAATACAGGTTAATTCACAGCCTCTCTGCTCTGGTGGAGTACTAAAATTGCATGCTTTTAAAGTTAATGGCAAAGCAAAGCAGCTTACCCTTTAGGGTATTCAGTTCTGATGCAAGTGAAGAAAATGCTGCAAAGACAATGCTTTCATTCTATTTTTGAAAAAAAATAAATTAAATAATTCATGACCTCCCTTCCCTTTGGAACTGAATTTTGGCTAGTGGTGTCATTAGGAGAGCAAAGCAGTAAAGTGTGAGGCTGAGCTCTTGTCTTCCTAAGGACCATCAGTACATTCATGAAAGGGAAAAACCCAAGATCTTTAATTTTACAGAGGTGATGACTTTGCCTTTGGCTGGGATCAAAGGCCTGCACTGTGAGCATTCAGTAAATGGCAAACACATCTCTGTGCACTGAGGATCTGGCACTTCCAGTGCTTCAGAGCAGCACTTGCCAGACAGAGCAGAGGCAATGAGAGAATTAAGTCCATGTGATTAGAAGCAAAGTACCAATGATGTAATAAAATGCTGGGGAGCATCTGACGATCTGAAGATGGGGCTGGGCTAGGGAAAGAAAATTACACCTTCTGCTCTGGATACCAGGCTTGCTGTCATCTCTGGCTTCCCTACCTCTGCTTTTTCCCCTCTCACGAGTGCTCAGCACTGAGTTTTCTCTCTGGCTGTGAAGCATTCCCAGAGCTGAGGAATGGGGTATGAGCCTGGGTGCTCTGCTTTGGTTAAAGTTGAGTCTCCTGTCCTGGTGACCTCATCCCACCCAGTGCTTCTGCCCAGGGATGCACATATGATGGCCCTGACCCAGCAGGACTTTATTCCTGTGTCCCAGGACGGATTGCCAATACTGAAGGAGATAAAATCTGATTTCAGGGCTGTTGTTCCCACTGCTGCCTTGATGTTTTCAAGCTGCATCTTGCCTGCCAGTTTCTGTTGTTTTATGGGGAAAACTGACCCTACAGCGACTTAGATTGGTGAGGTCTCTAACACTGTGCCACCTTATACCTGTCCTGTAATGACAGAGGTGACAACACTTCATTTGACAGGCTACTGGAGAGCTCAGCAAGTTCGGTAAGCTACACTAGAGGGAGAACCCAGAAAAGTCCTGATAACTTCCCTACAAAACATCATGTTTCTTGAGAAAATGCCTTTATTTTGTTTTATTTTCTTTTTCCCAAGCTGAAAACATGAGGAGAATGTTTGAGAAAATATCGTGCAGGCTAATTCTCCATCATTTAACTTTGGTAAAATTTCTAATTGCCAAGCCACTATCATCTAACAAGTTTTCTCTTACAAGGGCACACAGGAATCTGCAGTAGAGCTCTGTCACAGGCTGCCTGTGGCATGGTTTGATCTGCTATCATAGGAGCTTGACATTTCCTGAGGCTTTTGGGTTTCTAAACTGCTCACTGCACGTTGGGGGCAGCATTTCTGTGCTGCATATAACAAAAGAGAACTTGTTTGCTTCATGCTTCTTCCTTTGCTGCAACTTGCATACCGTGGTAGTTGTGCTTCTAGAAACAAAAAATCATCACTTAAACATCTGAATAAATAACAGTATTAGGCACTCTCGTGCTAGGCTGTCCATTTGCATGGGTTACCAACTTATAAATGACATTCTTCTGCCTATTTTTTTTCTCAAGGCTGGTATTTTGGCTAAATTTGAAGAATTTCTCTAAATTTATTTTTCATTCTACGAAAGTGAAACAAAGCCATCAAAAAATTTCTACAAAGCCAGAAAACTTAGTTTCATTTTAATTAATGTCTGGTGTCTAACCAATATATAATTCCCAAGAGACTGATCCTTTTTCCCATGCACAGTGGTTGTGAAAGAAAAGGAAAATGTACTGAGTGACAAATAGAGTTTGAAATAATTAAAAGAGGATGAACAAAGCACAGATTCTAGGAAGTATGGGCAGAGGCTGGTTTTTGCATTACTCATACTCTTTATTTTTAACTCAAATTAGGGAATGACTTTTTCTGTACCAAATCTAGTGTTGTGGCCTGGGCTGCCCTGTTGCTGCAATATGGCTAAATATAAAAGTACTAATGAGGTTTCTCAACAAAAATACTTAGTATTCCAATGTTACAGCTACAAAGTGTGAACATCAGTAATGGATGGTTTTCAGCTGGGTCACTGATTTTTCGTTTTATTCTCTCTCTTTTTTTTTTTTTNTTTTTTTTTTTTTTTTTTTTTTGCCACTGAGTTCCTTTAAATTGTCACCTTTTGGGTAAATTGAGTATTGCAAAAGTTCTTTCTGTAGAACGGAGCAGAAATGAAACTGGAATAAAAATGAAATTGTACTCCAGGTATTAATTACAGTGCTAGAATGCTGCTGCAAATTGGATTTCCTTTAAAATGTAGTGTGTATATAACTGGGCAAGTTACACAGGAGTAGATATCAGATTCAAGGAAAAGCTATTCAGCGAGAAGCTTTTCTGTTTTTCAGTAACCAGACTTTATCATCTTTCCTTGTGGTAACTCTTAGCTCATAATGGTTCTGTGAATTAGAGCTTGGCACGAAGGGACCATGGAAACTTTGGTTAACTTCTCCTGCCACCTCCTGGACAAGTTCCTAAACAGCTTTTCCCGACCTACAGCCATAAAACCTGAGGCAGCACAGCCCTCGCACTAGCAGCCATCGACTTGTGAAATTATCTCAGCCTCCCTGCTAGCACATTTTCAGCATAAAGTAATAAGTAATAAATGTAATAAATTATATTTCTTCCCCAGGAAGCTTCTCTCAAACCCCCGAGCTGAATACCAAAAAGTTAAACGAAATATTTTAACTCCTGTGAAAACAAAATCCCCCACAACAAAGCTTTCAAGTCCTAACTAGAAATTTTCTAGCTGAGACAATGCTGCCTTTCACTGATACCAGGGCAAGGGAAGAGTCACATAGACCTTGAATAGTGTTTGTAATAAATATCTTGAATGTGAGGATGCTTAGACTTCAAAACATATCATGGGACATCCTTGTCCTAACATTAGATGTTAGCTTTTTTTTAATGACTAGGCTTTATAGTAAATTGCCCTAAATAAAAGAGGAAATGATGCAGAGGGGTAAATAATGGTGTGGGTTTGAGGCAGTCATTACAGATCTGGCCTTGCACTTTGGACACTCAGGTGCACTCAGATGCAGAAAAGTTTTCTGCTCTAAATCTGACCACTGAGTTCAGATGCTGATTCCTGAAGAGGTGTTCAAGAATAATATATGTAGCCCTCTGCCAGTGGTAAAAAGCAACCCTAATTTCCCTCCTACCACCCTGAGTGGCTGTAAATATTTCTGCTGATGTTATTTGCAACTGGCATCATCAGAAATACTCTATATTCTGAAGTCACAACAGTAAATAAATCAGCACTGTGCCCTTTGCCTTCTGAATACATTGATCTTCTTGCTTTGAATCTACTCTACCGAATTTATTTCCCTGAATTACTGTTCATATTTTATTTTAAAATTTAAAATTTCTTAGCATGATGGTTTACTCTACTCTAATTCCTCGGTGTGTGTCTCCAGTGCTGTTATATTCCAGAAAAAACAATATATTGGTTAATACCTGCCAAAAGGTTTCCATATTTGTCAACATGTTGCTATGTAATTTAAAAATCGTACTTTCTAGTGCTTAACTTCCATTAACCAGTGAAATGTAAACAGTGGCTTTCTTATCTTCTAGAGTATTCCCCTGATTTGGATATTCTTAATTTGCATGGGTGGGATGTTGCCTCTTCTGAAAGAATTGGTTGACAGGAGCTTTGAGAGTGAAACCTCAAATGAACCAATATAATTGCATTTTATCTCCTGTCTAGCTCAGGCCAGAACATTCTTGTAATTCCTTCATCAGACTTGTAATTTATATTTAAACTGTACTCTGTCTCAGAGAAAAATAGCCAGACATGAGTGTGTAGCTTTCCTTTGTCCCATGTCCCAGTGATTGATGAGCTTTGTTTCAGGATTACTGATAGAGCAGTTAATTCACTTTTAGGCCAATGTATCTACTGCTGATGTGGAAATGGGATGGTAGAAACTGAATTACACAGAAATGGTAGGTTTGCCTCTTAGAATTGCTGCTCTCGGAGCAATTAAGTACTGTGTCAACTGAGATTAAACTTGGTAAAGAGTTCAATGGTAACGAAAAGCTAGAAGTTATCTTTATGTGATATTGCGGAAGTGAAAAGTTGCAACTCTCCCTCTCAAAGTTTTTCAGAACTGGAACAAAACTCTATCTGGTTTTGAACAAAACTAAAAATTTAGTTTCTCCTTCAGTAAGTGGAGGACAGAAGTAACCTGGATTTTCCTCCATTCCTCTTTAGAAATGTGACTTCACATTTTTCCAGTTTCTGTAGAATGTAACAGTTTCACAGGTGGAACAACAGCCACCTGTATAATCAGTCAGCTGGGAGGTATTTTGCAGCTTCAGAAATACTACTTTAGGTAACATTCCACTTCTTATTCCTCAGTGGATCAGTTAACAAGCTTTGGTGTCAAGGACACTCTTAAAAGAGAGTTTGGCCCGTGGTTTTACAGCTCACATCATGAAAATACACTTGGTGGAACACATGTGAGGAGATGTGCTGAGCAGAAACAACACCTTTATAAAGCACTTCTAAAACAAAAACAATTTGGAAGCTCAAAAAGGAAGTATCAAGTCTGTTTTCATCATCAGGGGACAGAGATGGGCAGTGTGGCAGAAAAAAGGCGTAGCAAAAATACTGGGTGCCACAAAATCAGAAAGGAGCCTGAGTGAGCTTAAAACCCATCTCAGATCTTGATTTCTGGCCTGATGGTTCAGCATCAGAATCTTTGCATCTGTCATGAGAAACCTCAGATACAGTTTTGTAGCTTTTTGTAACTTGCCACAACATTCTTTAATAAACTTTTCTCTTTCCTAAGGTTTGCACTTGTGTGAACCATGACTTGGCACAGATGAGAGGGAAATTTCCTTTCCGGCTTTTAGCTGGCAAGAACACTGCTGAGAGACCTTCAATTCTGTAATTGAAAATTTAAACTGTAAATGAAAGCTGTAACTCTCTCTTTGTGCATACACTGAGGTTAAGATTTATCGTAATGCCAGTGTAAGGGTACCAAATGAACCTGAGGACTTCACAGAACCTTGGAAGAAGTCACATTTGGGGGTTACGGGGCCAGAAGTAAACCTGAGGGACTGAGACATGCCTTGAAGTCTTTGCAATTCTTTTAAAATATTGTTTTCCCTCTGTAAGACATAATAATTTTATTTCTGTAAGAAACTGGTATTAAATTGTGCAGAAGAGTTCTTTTTGATTTATGTTCTGTTTATGTTGCATCTTTTGTAGCAGTATTACAGAAATAAATAGAAAAAATATTTGAAAAATGCTAGATTACTGGATATTTTTGTGTGCTCAAAATTTGGGGCAAGAAGGAAATAAACTAGAGAATTCTTGGGAGGTCATTAACATTTTTATCAAGTGAAAGTTGCTTTTCTCTTTGTAAAGATAATATTTTTTTTTGCTGGTTCCCCACTAATTTACAGAGAAGTGATGGGAAAACGGTACAAATAACCACTATCCTTGGCTCTCCCTCTCAGTCTGCAGTCTGGGTATCTACACAATTCATATTTAACTGTGCCACGTTTAAGGAATCTGGATTCAAAATTCCAGTTTCCACTGAGGCTGGCATCCTCGCTCGCTTCCACCTTCCAGAATTTTAATTTTCTCACCTCAGATGAAATATATTGCTTTGGAGATTTACATCCCCAAAGCCCACAGGTGTTGTGCTCAAGTGTTGTGAGAGACCATGTGCACTCTTTTAGCACGTGGCATAGTGCCATAGTGTCTCTGGCATTATTCTGTCACCACATAAAATTTGTCATAGTCAGTAAAGAAGGAAATTGGGAAAATGTTACATGCAGTCAGGCAGGTTTAGAAGTCTTGTCTCCCAGCAAGAGCCACTTGAAATTAATGTTATGAGAAGTGAGATTTACAGCTCCTCCTTTTTACTGAAAGCACAGAAACCAATATGTACTTCTTAAAAACATTCTGAGATATGAATTTATAATGGCACTTGACGTTAAAATCAGACAGCATTCCAGGTTAGAGCTTACCTGATGAATATTTAGTTGCTATCTAAGGTTTCTTAAAGCAATTAAAATAAAAGAACCACTGCAAATTTCCAGTTAAATATATTACTTGTACTGTTTACATCAGCTTGCTTCTTGTGTTTTGCGAATATATTTGTAATATACTGTGTGTGTCACTGGGAAGAAAATACATGGAAATCTTACCATAGCTCAGTAGCCAGTATATTGGCACATTTCCTGTGCCAATACAATAAGATGTATTGTTTACAAGTATATAGCTTGGTTTAGAGGAATATCCAAGGAGTTTGGGTATGGATTAGTGCTGTCAGTCAATTAAAAGGTGTTGGTTTTTATGTGTTTAGCTAATACAGCTAAACCAGTGCAATGTGTGAGGGGATATTTTATTATTCCAGTCTAGAAATGCCTTGTATCAATGTCCTTAACATATTGGCTGTGTTTTACTACTTCTTTTCTGGAAGTCAGTGGGACCAGGTGTTGCCAAATCTGATTTATCTGGGTCCCTGCTGCAGCTCCAGGAGGGGTTTTGTCACAGCCTGTATCTAGGAATGTGAGACAAGGCTCTTTCCATGGTTTCTCCCCTCTCATAAAGTCCATGTCCCTGTCCAGCAATGTCAATCAATGACCCTATATATATATATACACCCTATATAAATATCTATAGGGTGTATACAAGCATAAGAAAGAGTGGGGCTTGATTTGCCACGGGTGATGGAACAGCAAACCCCATTTTTGTTTACTCTTTATAATTTTGCTAAAATATCTCTTTTTCCTAGTCCACTAGCTTCAAATTTAAAGTGTAATATACCTCCAGCTCCCTTTTTTTCCCCTTTTCATTAAGGGCAAAAGGAGTTTCTCTTTATTGTTCCTAACAATAGGATCTATAATAGGAATTCTCAGGTTGTTGCACAGACGGCCTCCACCTTCATTTACCCTTTCATCCCCACCTGAGCCTGACATTACAAATATCCTGCCTTTTCAGTGTAGCTGAATGAAAAATAATCTCAGTGTATTACGGATGGAGCCAAGAAATAAAACTTGGAGGAGCAGGAGAGGGAGGGAAGGATAGATAAATACAGAGAAGCAGGAAAAGGGAGGGGATAGACAGAGAGCAAGAGCCACCTACATCCAGCTCCTGTATTTCTTCCTGATAAGCAGCTAAAGCAGTGCAGAACTGGAGGGGCAGCAACTCTGTGCCCCCTAAGCAGTTGCAGCTGACATAGCCAAGTGTTTTTGCCCAGATCCCATGCTTCATTTTTTGGCTCTGAGGTGATCCAGCTGCTGCTTTCTCTTCCATCACTGATTCCAGTGCAGGCTGTGGTAACAGGGAAGCAGGGAAGCCCTCCCCTTCTCCATGTGTTTCCAAATGACGGCTCTGCTGATGCCTTTTCTTGGTCGTAAAATCAAGAGCCAAACACGGTTAGAGGGGAAAAAGGGATTTTACCTCGGTATTTATTTTAAGGATCCTTGGTGCGCTCCGTCCAGGTGGAGCACGCTGGAATGCACATCCAAATGCACACCAAAATGCCCCCCCGTGGGCACCCCCTGAAATGCACACCCACAATAGTTTGGGTATAAAATTATAGGCTTTACCAATTAGCATATCTATCAAAGATTCCCCAATGAGAGGCTGAGTGAACCCCCCTCCCTGAGGAACCTTCCCCCCATGGACAGGCCAATCTTAGTTTTCAAAATGTGTTCCAGAGAAGACCTTGGTGTCTGAGGCTTCAGATGAGAGGCTGAGCGAACTCCCCTCTCTGAGGAACTTTTCCCCCCTGGACAGGTCTCTCTTAGTTTACAAAATGTGTTCCAGAGAAGGCCTTGGTGTCTGAGGCTTCTAAGATGTTTGGTCTCCTGACTTAATGGAATATTAGGTCTATGCTGGTTATCAAACCTGAAGAATTAGAAGTATGTGGGCTTAAGAATACATAAAAGTTATACAAAAGAGTATATAGAGGGGGTATATATAAAAAGCAAAAAAAGCATCATGGCATCACTGCCACTCCCTTTCGAGTCTTCACCTGCCCTGCAGTTGTTATCCTTGCTGTGGCCACATTCTTTGGCAGCAGGTGGACTTTGTGCCTCCACTGCTGGAATGCCCTTAAAAGGTGTGCCTCTTCTTCTGCGGCGTTGCTTATAGTGACCAGAAGAAGGAGAGCTTTTAATTACGACTGTCTAATAATATTAATTATTCGATTGTCCTTTTAATTATGGGCTTATAGGGAATACAGTATCATAAAGTCACCCTAGGACAGTTAGGGATCCCCCTTTTGAATGGGTTTTAGCACAGAAGCCTTGATTGCCATCCAAAAGGATCTCGGAAGTTCTGAATTCACTGAACAGTCCTTCCTCTTCAGTGAACTTCTAAGTCAGCACATGCAGCATGCAGCTACTTTTAATTCATGTTTATGCCTCATGGAATCAAAGAGGGAGAGACAGATTTTCTAATTAAAAGAGAGACTGTGTATTTATATGTTGCCAGAATGTTACATAAATGTGTTCTGGATGCAGTTAGTCTCTTATATCAGCAGAATTTGATGAATCCCAGTTTTCATTAGCTATCTTGACTGAGGATGGATTATTGCACATTTCCTGTAAGCAGCTTAATTTTTATTGTCATATGACATTCCTTGCTTAGCATAAAATATGAAAAACTGAATAACATTAAAGAAAGCTGAGAACCCTCATCAGTAGCTGTGGGGGAGTATTTTCAATCCTGACATGACAAAGATGCCATATATATGAAATCATGCGTAAATTTCCAGGTTTTTTCCATAAAACAAACTCCCTTCTAACCAATAGTTTCAAGAGCCACTATACTTCATTTTAAGGGAGAAAAATCCTAAAGGCACAGTGATTGGAGAGACAGACAATATGTGGCTTCTCTATTGATATAATGAGCCATTTATAAAAAGCAAAGCATCAAGAGCTTGCTGTTCTGCAACAAAAGGAGGCATAACACAACCCCTGTGGCATAGATTTGCTGTTCTGGATTTGCCTAGAAGGCAAAATAATTCCTGCTAAAGTGCTAAAAGAAACTGTCCTTGTCCTCAGAAGTTGATCTAAGATTACAGAGGTCCCAGAAGTTTTCTAACTTGTGGCTGAACATTAAAGAAATAATTTACTTTGTGTGAAGTGTAATTACTAGCTGAAGAAAAAAATCTGTAAATAATTTCATCTGTTGAAATAGTTTTAGATGTGACCAAATAAATCAGGGTGAGAAATGATTAATTTTGGCTTTTATTTTTCTGCTTGTGGGATGCAAATGGCCAGGTCACAACTGAACTTAATCTTGTTAGCAGCATCTGATGGAGAGCATGAATGGTTTTAATTGCCCTACTGTCTAAAGATAATATAGGGGAAGTGTCACTCTGTGCATTATCTGTAGATATCCTCTACTTGTTGCTCTCAGAAACTGCAGGCTGAGCACATGGATCTTTGATCTGGCCTGGTATAATTGTGCTTTTAGTCTTATATGGCTGTGAATACAGTGTATTTTAGAGCGTTTAGATAAATGTGCCAGCATTTCTGATTCAAATACTCATGCACAAGGTTTTACTGTTTTGTCTGCAGGAATTCTTCCGCAAGGGACACAGAAAGTTGCATTTTGTGAATTTTAGTATTAAAATTAAATAAAGAGATTTGTCTTGCTTTAATTTTCGTTTCTTCAGTAAGAAAGGAAGAGGAAGAATTACAGTTCTCGAGGAAGCTTAAACTGTGGGATACCTTTTCACTTTCTCTTTCTAAGCATTCTGGCCAAAAAAAACCCCAACCCAAACCTGTTTGGATGGATGCGATAGTTTAAGCTTGTCTCAGAATTATAATCCTCATGCCAAATGAGCTGGATCCACGGATTTTCCCGCTCAAAGAAAATCCATTTTCAGATGAGATAAATTTTCTCACTCTTCTTTGCAGGGAGTGTCTGTGAAGCTATTAAATAAGGTGTCCAATAGCAACTTGTCACCAGGGAGAAAAGATGAATAAGAAATATGTTTTTCTTTAAAGTATTTCAGGTCTTAGAAGAGCAGAATATAGAGATTCCACCTTTTAATGAGCAATCCCTTATACTCATGTCGATTTTACTGGTGTTAATAAAGCTCTTTTTGGCATTAAAAAAAAATCCATTTGCACATATCTCTTTCCAAGGAATCTGTTTTAGAGCTGATTATTTCATTAGAAAAGGGAGAGGGAAAGAAAAAGAGTTATTGGTGGCTTATGGACCAGACCTGCTGTTCAGATAGCATCAAATTCACAAAATCTAATTTGAGCAGATGTTGTCTGGCTAGGAGTGTGAAGAAATGCTGTCAATTACTCCTTTTTCCATGATTCTCTTTTCTTTTACTTTTTTTATTTGTTTCCTTTCCTTTCCCTTTTTTTTTTTTTTTTGGTTAGTCAGTCCTTCAAGGGCCTTAGATTAACACGTTACCTTAATTACTCTCGGAGTCCCATTACTGGGGCACGTGGACTATTCACTCTGTTGTCTGTAACCTTACAAGTGAATGTTTAATGAAATTCCTAGACTGCAATTCCCAGCTGAAGAAGGTTCAGACATCAGGTAGGAGTGTCCTTACTTTGAAGTGTGTCAGGAATAACGATCCCAATGTGGACTCCTTTGCTGGCACACACAGCCTCATATTGACTCAAATTCACACTGCATTAAAGGCTGGCAGTGTGGTGGAGATAAACAACAGGAACAACCCAATTCTAGCCTGACTTTTTAAAAACACCTTTTCTTTTCGGTTGTTCTGTGCAGATGAAAGGAAGGCAGTGCGTTTCTGCTGCACTCACTTTGGTCTGCGACTCGTGTATCTGGGAATGTAATTTAGGCATTTGTTTTGCATATTTTGAGTGTCTGAGTTCAATCCTAGTTTTGATTCTGTCGCTGGACTTGTGCTGTTGGCCCAGATCCACCAGCGAGTTTGAGAGTAGTTCAGCTGACCATTGCTGAACTTAAATTTTAGGGAGCTAAAATTCCAGGAGTAGAATTTGGAAGCTTCATGCAGGCGCTCAAGCTGCCTGCACAATGCATGAGGGGAGGTCCCTGCCCCAAAGGAAAACTGGGACCCAGCTCCAGACAGCAGGAGCAGGTCATGCAGGGGAATCCAACTGGGCAGTTCGTGACTGCAGGAAACACGGCCCAAGTGTAGCCTCTGCTCACAGATTTATTTTCCTTGGAGTCCCAGGCTCTGTAGCCTCAGCAACATCTCAGGCAGGTGGTCTGTGGGTGCCAGTGCTGGGGGATCCTGGGTCTGGTTCCTGAAGCCAAGGAGGTCACTATCTCCTGCTGTGTGGTGCATCACGAGTCACCTCCGGGCAGTGAGCAGAGCCTCTCCTCAGGGAAATGTCTTTACCACGTGGTTGCCACATAATTCTCCTGGCTACTCACTCAGGGAATATTTCAGTTCCTCAAAGCACCAGCACTTCAGGAGAGGAGTGCTTGTGGCTAAGCCTTCCTCTAGAGAGGCAGCTGTGAACATGCCAGGGGCTGGGGATCCCAGACAGCTCAGGATTGCAAGATGTGTGACCTCCACCCTTTCTGAAGGTTTGTTTTTAACAGGGAAAATCCTGTAGCTGCTGTGCCATTGTGTTTTAGGGTCTCTCAGTAAATTGTAGCCCTAGAGTAGCAGGTTTGTAGAGCAAAACTGTTGGCACAGAGGAGCCAGGAGTCCCACAGGTGGAGAGGTTTCTCTCTGGACTGGCACCAGTCTTGGGATGTGTGCAGAGAGCCCATTAGCACTGGAGAGCATCAGATGCACTCCTCGTCCTCATCCTTTGGGACAGATTCACCTGAAGGCCACTGTGTGTGTGTGTCTGTGCATGTTTCTGTACGTGCTGTGGCATTCCTGGTCTGGATTGAGACACCAAAGCTGACACAGCCAGCAGCAAAGAGCGCTCATGAGGCAGTACTCCCCAGGCAGGAGATAAAATAGCTGCTTCACTCCACAGAGCATGAAGATGCTTGTAGTATCCTACTCTCTGAGCATTTAAACTACACATCTGGATTTCAAACTGGAACTGCCTGGCAAAAGTTGCATCTTCAGTGCTTCTCTGGGATGTAGTCCTTACTTTAGTCATGCTTTGGTTCACTTGTTTATAAAGTGTGCATACAGTGATATTCTCTTGTTCTCATCTGCAGGATTCCAGGGCCAATCTAGGAAGGACATTGAGATTATATAGAAAAGAAATTTTTATTTTTTCTCCATCCTCCCACTTAGAAAAATACCAGGGTTAGAGTTGTTATTCTAAAAGTTCGGTACAGGAGATGAGCCTCCTTCCAACAAGAAAATATGACCTGCTGGTGTAACCAAACAGTTTTCAGCTGTGCAGTTTTTGCTGTGGCAGATTGCCAGTAAGTGATAGCATGGGGCTGGCATGGTACTCTTGACTCTGATCTTGTCCCAGACCTGAATTCATTCTGGGAATCCTGGGGTTTTTTCCCTGCAAACTCAACAATTAAAAAGGAATACCCTACTTCACTCCAACAGCTCAAAAAAGGATGAAGGAATACTACCAACATTTCTTTCATCACATATTCCCTCTTCTGCAGTTCGAACTGAAGGTTTAAATCTAATTCCAGTGCAGCTAGCACAGAAAAACATCTTGAACCCACAATTCAGGGAAGTAGGAAAACAGGAACTCAGTTTTCTTGTTACTGCAGACAACATTGAAAGCAAATACTCTGTGCTGTACTGATGATGAGGAGGAATCCTTCTATCCTCTCATTTCCATCTCTCCTGTAGCACATCCTCCCTGCACTCAATTACATGAGAGGGAAGGCCAAACCCTTCCACTCTGCTGTCCAAGGCTTTCCACCCAGAAACACACAAGACCCTGACCTTGTGTCAATTAGGATGTGTCACTATTGCTTCCTACCCCTTTGAAACCATGGATGAACCAGTCTGTCCATCACACATTAGAAAACCTAGCTAGGGTAGAGCTGTAGGGCACTTATAAAGCAGTAGATGAAAATAAATACAAGGGTTTGTGAAAATATAATGGAAAAATTAAGGAGATTTTTCAAAATTTGAGTTATCATTTGCTTTATGTAGATCCACTCTTAGTTTACAATTTAAACCATTGCCTCATTTAAGCATTTTGAGTTGGCCCTCAGCTGCTCTAAGTCAGAATCCAAGAGGTAATTTCATCGCTCATATGAGAAAGATGTAGCTACAGGTACTTTAACCCATGGACACATGTGCTTGTCCTCTCCTTGTGTTCATTTTGTCTCTAACTGGTAAAAATACCTGTCACAAGGACTGTGTGTTTTTATAGGGTGGATTCTCAGAAGCTGGTTCCTGCATTGTTCTGTGGATTACTGCTCATGAGCTTCTGCTAAACTCAATTGGTCTGCACTCTTAGCAAATAAATCCTTTTATTTGGCAGACTTTAAAAAGCAGAGAAAGAGAGAGAGGGAAATAGAGGCCATCAGAGTGTTCCCGAACAGGAACATCCAGAACGGTAACAAAAAATTGTGCCGTGTTGCACAATTATTAGAATAGCTCCCCATCAAAGGTCAAAAGCATTAACCACGTTGGCAACATTTATAAATAGACCCTTTATGGAGCTTTACCTAAAGTGGAATGGACAAACACTTTGACTCAGGAAGACCAATTAGAACCAGTCGGATCTTTTAATTTAATAGCTGCATTAGGCAAGATTGAATGAATGTTGGTACAGACACAGACATAGAACACTAGACAATGTCACTACTTATGGAGCCTGAAATAAAATGCAATTTCAGCTTGATCACAGAAGGCTACAGAATGAGTGGTCCTGGTGTAGCCACGAAAGAGAATAAAAGCAGAGAAAGTTTTTCTAGGCCCAAGAGGACCATGTGACAGGCATTGTACCTCTTGCCATTAAGGTCTGGAGGGATGATCTCTGTATCCACAGGGATAAAGTGACCCAAAAAGTTACTGGAAGCTTAGACCCACTGCACAAATGGAAACCAGCTGGGTCCAGACTACATTCTGCCAGGAATTCAGGATGCAGGTATTTCTAGCACACCATTTACAATGTTTCCCATTGCATTCTGATTAAAGATGTTCACATACTCAAAAGCCAGTGAATTTCAGAATTAAGTGTGACTTCAGCATTTTATTTTGTTCCACTTTGTCCCCACCTAGAATGCATGAACGACAAATGTTTGTTCAATCTTTTCACAAGCCCACAGGCTGGTCTAGGTTTGAACTGGCTACTGCCTAGTGGAAAAATGCTAACAGGTAAGAGCTGATTTCTAGGATTAATTACTTTTGAATCCACTTTTTGCAAGTCTCTTTGACTGTCCAGACTGATGTGTAGCACTGGGAGTATGGAGTCAGCTCTTTCAGGAAATCACATGTTGCTATCTCCTTATTGAGAATAGGCAAAAGGGAAGTGGCTCTGTTCTGTGCTAGGAAGAACATTCCCTGTCCTGCTGCAGTGTCAGCTGGAAGACAAGGATCAGCTCTGTCTCTATAGAAGCATCTTAACTTTGGTTTCAGTTTTTTCACTGTGGCAAAGAAAAGTAATATAGCTTCACGGTTCTTGTTCACAGTCTCTTCCTTAAGGTTTTTGGTGAGAAACCCTTGACATGAAGATGCTCAATCATTCCTGGTTCTGCATTCTCCCTGCTGCAATTAAATGCTAGATGGCAGGAGAGTCACTCCTTAGAGAGCCATGTTTGGAGGCACTGAAGATTATTTTTAGTGTGAAGAACAGGAAATGTGCTCTAAATGAGAAGGTAAATTTATAAAAATGCAAAAAAATTTGAGGTAAATTTCAGTTTTTCCTCTTACTTATTTAAATTCCAGTAACATGGGTCAGGTAAGTAAGAATGAAAAGAAATTAAGAGATGATAGTTGAACGCAGATATTAACTTGATGCCAGCAGTTGATTTGGCTTCATTTGGTTAAACACCCCTCTTGTAGACAAGCAGTTGCAAATAGAATTTAAAAATCATCCCACCAGAGGTGGAGTGGTTACCTTTTGATTGCTGGAGAGGAAGCACAGTGGGTTATCAGGTGTGATACCTCTCAAGCTCACTCCAGAATCGGGTGTTTCTAACCTGTTTGTACACACAGAGCAGCATCTCCCCTTAGGGACTCTGATTTAGCTATCATTCTTCTGCTTTTTCTATGCTTTTCTATGCTGTGCTGTCTCCCTGTCGCCCCTCAAAGCCAGGACATTATTCCCCACACTTTTTAGACTGCTGGTTACATTCCACACCTTCTAAGGTAAGCGTTGGATTTGAAGCTGCGGCTGTGCTGGGCTAAATATTCATCTCATATTCATCTCTGCCTGAGGGCACTCCCTTAGTTTTACCTCTTTCCACTAATGCTGGGTGAATTTATCCGTGGGAAAGAGGCAAGAGTAAACATACTGAGAGATAGAAGTTACAGGTAAGTAAATGCGAACTGTTCTAAGCAACAGTGGGCTCTCTTAATCATCCTAATAGAGATTCAAATGAGGTACAGTCTTCCGTATGCTAAGTGGTCTTCAGAGCTGATGATCAGTTTGTTAAAAAGGAACCTGGAGCTTCAAAATCTACTTTCACTCAGGATGGCCTTACTGTATTTTTTCTTTGTACTGTATTTGAATTCATCAATCACTTAGATGGGTAGTGTTTTTGCTATTCAGAGTGGTTTTTTGTTTTTTACTATCCTCCCTTTCTAGCCACTTTTCCCTGCTTTCATTTACTTTCTTTCAACTCCTTCCTACCCAGAGGGACTAATAATTTTTTTTAGTATGATTAAAACTACCTCAGAATTATGGTATGCTCTTTTTCTCATGTTAATATAAAAGTGTAAGTTCCTCTTCTTTTTGCCCTTCCTCTCACCTTTGAAGGTTCCTGATCTATGGAAGTGGTGCCATACTCTTGTTGCCAAATCATCTTCATTGGTCCATCTGTTTTGATACAATTGCAGAATTAAAACTGACAGGACATAACTGATTGTCCCAATTTATTTTTCAGCCCTAGGTTACAGACAGATTTTAAGTGTAGATAACAGAGCACAGCCTAGAGCCAGTGTTTGTGAGCATGCAAGCCATTTTAAGAAGGATAATCAGTTCTAAGAATTTCACTTTTAATTACTTTTTAGCCTAAGCTTTTGAAACAGCTAATCATTTTGGCTGCCAGACTTGAGAAAACAGAGAGTGCTGTGATTTTCTAGAAAATGTGAAGCACCTCTATGCTGAAAATGGGGCTTGTTTACTTGTTTCTTAGGACAGGTGTCTCAGGAATTGAATTGGTATTTGGGTCACCTGTCCATTTTGAAAACACAGGCCCCACCACAGCAGCTGCCTGTGTTCAGATTTTAAAAGTGACTCACTGAGAGTTGCTTGTTACTTACATAGCTGAGACAGGCGACAAAACGTTCAACTCAAATTGATGAGACCAAATTTGTCTCCTAAACAACTGGGAGAATGAATTAGGGAGTGATATAATCTTCTAAATTGCATCTATTATGATATAATAATGCAACATGCCAGAAGGAGTATGGAACTCTCATAAAGGCTCTTAATTTAAATTTGCTTTGAGTTGGCAAAACACACACAAAACCAACATACTCAATTTAACTCATTTAAACAATGTCAGCATTTAATTAGGTTATGAGGATAAAGTGATGGGATGTTACAGTTCAGATTTCCGTGAAATTTTACTAATCTAGGGGCAAGAACTTATAGCACTTGGAACATAAAATAAGGTACTAAATTTAAAATATAACCCCATGCATATTAGCATAATTAAAATGCCAAACTTTAAAATGCAATTATCAAGTAATAGGAATGCCATGCATTTGTAATGCTAGAATTTCCTTAAAGCACATTAAGGACATGCAACACTCAGCAGATTCCTAACTACTACTTAATTACCCTTGCCACTTCTTGCTGCAAAGAGGCAGAGTATGGAAAAGATACACATTTGCCTAACCAAAAGAAGGATTAAGAGATTTTCTTTTGCAGTTCTAGTACAGATAGACTTTTAATATCTACTGTATACCTTGCTCAGTGAGCAACTAATGAAATCATCTGTAAATCTAATTTTTAAAACTGTCCCTTGAATAATTTAGCTAGCATCAAGGACTCCCTATTGCGTGGATCTCTGTTGCCCTTGTACAAAGCTCAGCAGTGTGAGAGTTTCAGGGTGCTCCCTAAAAAGCTGCTTTGATTTTGTACTCAACAACCTGTTGCCTTTCAAAAGAAAGACTTACCTTTAACAGAGTAGTCATTTTGACAGCGTCTCCTTTATAATCAATTTTGCAGTCCTTAAGAAGACAGTTCAGGTTTTCATAATATTCTAATCCCTTTCATGTAATTATTGTCGGGTTTGAGTTAATTTATGGCCTGATATCCTTCCTCTTAAAGCTTTCGGGAACACTTACATGTTTGAATCTTGTGATTTATTTTTTTCCTCTCTGACTTCACTGAAAACAACTGGAAATTTGATGCTCTGCTAGCGCAGTCTTTAAGATTAGAAATAGCTACCTAAAATAAGCACAGATTACGGTGTTTCTCTGGTGTGAGATGATTTCCACAGTCAAATACTTATTTCACACAGCACGGCTGTGCCACACTGCTCCACAGAAGGTGGGAGGTGGGGAGGAAGGTGTCCCAAGAAACTGCATCTGCAATTATTTTGTGAAGTGTCTTCCCCCTCTGGTGTCTGCACTTGTGAAGAGCTTGCCTGTGTGTGCCTGGTGTTGTTACCTGGCCAGGAGAGCTGGGATGTCTGGGTCTCATCCATTGCACAGGGAACATCCTGGTGAAATTCAGGTGTGAGCTTTCAGGGTCCCCATATGGTGGTAGCTAAGTCTTGTCTTGAGAGAAGCCTTGTGGCAGTCACTGAAGACTTGGTTTCAGATTCTCTTATTCTCAATTTGAATGCCTTCACATCTGTGCTGATCGTAAGATTATAAAGTCCTTATGCTGGGAAGATTAAAGATAAATAGGAAATAAGAAAGGGGGAAAAAAAAGAGAAAGAAAACATTTGTAAAGGAACAAACACCAGAAACAACAAGAGAGGGATTTTGCTGAGGGGAAATCTTTTTTTGAAGAAAAGGATAATGGTGTCTGGGGAATGGGGTTAGCCACAAAACCTCGCTCCCTCTGAGCACTTGTTAAATTAGCTGTGTGTCTCTTCTGTACTCCCTCCACCTTGAATACAGACAGGCAAGAGGTTGAGTTATTTCCTTCAGCACCAGCTCAGAGACTCTCTGGGTTGTGTTGGCCTCACCTCCTGGAGCACACTCTTTGCTCTCAGGGCAGGTATGAGGCATTAATTTCCAGAGACAGGTGGCTTATGCCTTCGTGCTGGATTGCATTTCTCTTATCACAAATCCTGTAGAGGAGAAGTGCTGAAAATCTTATGCAGGTCCAAAAAGTAGTGTCAGTATTAAAGACTCAGAGCCTTCACCAAATGTGCCATTTCAGCTCAGGCACCTGGAACAGGCACAGTGACTGAGAATGGAACAAAGAAATTCTTCAAAGAGTCGTTGCTCAGAAGTTCATTTAATTTTTCCTTACATTCACTGGGCTGATGAACGCAATTAACAGCTGCTTCACTGGAAAGAGTTTTCACTCAGTTATTTCCTTCATCTCAGACTTGGGCTCATTTGGTAATTATTTTTGCATGCTGACTTTCACATCATTGACTGTTCTTCCCAACCTTTTACTGTAGTGACAAAGGAATTATAACAAAGTGAAGCCATTGATTTTTACTCTTTTCTTGCTCCATGCTTACTTTTTTCGCAAGTGCAGTAATTTCCCTCGCCACGCTGAGATGTGTTCTACATCCTTCCCAGGACAATGTATGTATCTGACCAAATCCATCAGCCAGGTAAGCCAGATGAAACATCCACTGCTGTTCAGAAAATAGATTCTGCATTGATTTAACTACTAGAAAAGCAAATCTCCATTATTTCAAAGAGCAGTAAGATTGCCCTCAATACTAATTTCCTATCAGTATGGGACAGATAAAGCACTGAAGTGGAAGTCAGAAATCTATCAAATGGCTCATTGACTTGGGCCAATTTAGAATGTTTTTCCTTGTGCTTCTTGACTGCATGTCTACTTCTGTACTGTAATAACTCTGTGGAGGAGAAACCATTTCTGTACTTGTTTGTGCAAATTCTGTTTTGCTTGGAGTCTCCAGGTAACTTTAAAAGTGCCTCATTACGAACAAAGCTGTGAAACATTGCAGCTCCCACCTGTTTCCCTAGAATTCCACAGGAGTAAATAGCTTTGTCTGATAGCAAATGCAGTCCTGTGGTTGGGATTAAAATGATGTGCAGTTCCAGTTGTTGCATCACGTGGCCTCAGGCTGTACTTCCTTGGGGGCCACTGCTTTAAGTCTTCTAAAGCAAAAAATGCTTCAGTTCAGCCCATGAGCTCAAAGTGGACAAATGTGAATGTGAATTATTCCAGTTAAAATAAGCTGAACAAATGTGGTGATACTAAGGTGGGTAAATAGCTGGTAAGTGGATAAAATTAATGGAGTAATATTGGCATGCTGAGAATTCAGTTAAATAGTAACCAGAGTGCTGAAAGCTTGAGCTGTTTAATCCATCATTTGATCTTCGTGTCCAGGGAGAAACAGTGCTTCTGGAGAGTGCCAGAGGACAGAGAGGTCTCACATCAAAAATACAGCACAGCTGGGGACAAGATCCTTCTCTTGAACCATGATGTCCTCACTGCTGTGGGTAGCTGAAAGGAGCCCACGTGCCACCAACATCTCCATTGGCTTCAGCAAAATTCCAGTCAGTGCCAAACTGTGAGACCAGAAGTCCTAACCTTGCTTTCCATCCCCATCCCCTGTCTTTTCTTTTTTTTTTTCCCATTTCCCAGTGTATTGTGTATTTCTTCCCTTTTCTTCCTCTTCCTTTACTTTCTTTCAAGAGTTGGGCTTTGGTAGCCAGGATTGTTTTTGTAGAATGTCAGAGAGCCTGTGATCACAAATCTGCTCCAGCAAAGTTTTAAATAGCCTGATTTGTGGGGGTTTGTCAGATCTAATCACAACAGGTAAGACATGGAGCTGGGAACTTGCCACTCTGATAGTAAGTGAGAGACAGCCTCACAAACATCAGCTGCAATTTTTTAATCTCCACAGTTCTTTTTATTTTCTGCCCTTTTCAAGCTTGTCTTTTCTTTGAGGAAAGATGATCAAGCTGCACCAGAAGCAGCAGTGGCAAAAATGCATCCAGCTCACTTCAGCATCTGTTTTTCTTTGCCATCAAAGGGCCCATTAGTTATTTCCCTTGTTAGCACCCTCTGATAGATTTGCCAAACAGCATTCTTTGTATGTTAAAACTCTGGTGACAAAACAGAAAGGGAATAACAGAGCCTGAAAAAATTATGTAATTCTCTACCTCCCATGTGTTTGCCTTTCATTGTACTGTGAGTTTAATTTGTGTGTCAGGAGTAATTTGAGCAGAATAGTAAATATTTTTGGTGCTCCTTGTTCTGAGTGTTAGGGTTGAATATGGAACTGAGCAGAATTTGTTTCATGTCTTTGCAGCACGTATTTGAAAATGTCTCTGTTGCTGGGGATTAGGGTAAGAGATGATAAAGTTTTATGGCTTCCTCTGAGATAGAGGATTCCTGCGAGATTTGGGGGAATAAGTGAATTGTCAATATATACTTGTCAGGAAAACCCACAAACTCCAGAGGTTTATGTCCAAAAAGGAGACAGAGGAGTCCTGCAAATTTATTTGAATAAAGGGAAACACTCCACTGGGCACATGCCTGTGGAGTTTTCTCTCTTGGGGTTTCAGAGGGCAAAGCCTCCTTTTATCCCAATCTCCCTGCTGCACGTTGCCCTCTTCCTTTCCCCATTGCTTGAGGTACTAGGAAGGTACAGCCTTCCCAAATCACCTACCCCATATTCCCCCCTTGAACCTATTATTTCACCCCAAAATTCAGAAGTTCAGCCTTGTCCAGACCCTTGTCTGTTTCAGGAGCCAAGCTGTGTGGGCTCTGTAACAAACCTGCTGCTTGAGGTTAGTAGAGACATTAAGACCCATTTCAAAGATATTAACACCCATACCTTCACTCATCCAATTGTCTGTAAAGATATCAGCATTCCTCTCAATCCCTCCTCTTCTTATTTCTCAGTTTGTCTTTAAAAACCCTTAACCCTTTAACCCTATTTAACAGCCTGGAAGATTGGAAACACCCACTCCCAACTTCTCCAGGTCTGGTCCCTGTGACAGGTGGGGCAAGAAAACACCAGGGACTCCAATGACTTCAGGTAACCCCTGGATCAATTAAAAAAAACCACTCAAATGACATCAAGTAACCCCCGTGACCTCAAGTAAAACCAAAAAGGGCCTCAAATGATATCAAGTGCCCCCTACATCAATTAAAAAAACCTCAAATGACCTCAAGTAACCCCAAAAGGGCTTCAAATGACCTCCAGTAACCCCTGGAGCAATTAAAAAAGACACTAATGACCTCAAGTAACCCCAAAAGGGCCTCAAATGACCTCAAGTAACCCCTGGATGAATTAAAAATTACTCAAATGACCTCAAGTAACCCCAAATGACCTCAAGTAACCCCAAAAAGGTCCTCAGATGACCTGAAGTAACCCCTGGATGAATTCAAAATTATTCCAATGACCTCAAGTAACCCCAAATGACCTCAAGTAACCCCTGGATGAATTAAAAATTACTCCAATGACCTGAAGTAACCCCAAAAGAGCCTCAAGTAACCCCAAAAAGGTCCTCAGATGACCTGAAGTAACCCCTGGAGGAATTAAAAATTACTCCAATGACCTGAAGTAACCCCAAAAGAGCCTCAAGTAACCCCAAAAAGGTCCTCAGATGACCTGAAGTAACCCCTGGAGGAATTAAAAATTACTCCAATGACCTGAAGTAACCCCAAAAGAGCCTCAAGTAACCCCAAAAAGGGCCTCAAGTGACCTGAAGTAACCCCTGGAGGAATTAAA
>VZRV01008432.1:35362-52244 GCA_013398115.1 Falcunculus frontatus | reverse complement strand
CCTCAGTGGCGCGCCCGCCGGCCGTTGGCGGGTTTTGAATTTGGCCCGCGGCAGAAGGCGGCTCGCGATTGGTGCCGCGCGGTCACGTGGGCGGGAGGGCCGCGAGCGCGGTCCGGCGCGGCGGGGCGGCGCGCGGCCATATTGGATCGGTGCGGAGCCGGCGGAAGAGGTGGCGGTCGGTCCGTCCGTCGGTCTGCCCGCCCGTCCGTCCGTCGGTCCCCTCCCCGCCGGTGTCCTCCCCGCCCGTGCTCCATGGCCGAACTCACGCTGCGGGCCCGCGGACCAGCCGCCGCCGCCGCCATGCCGCAGAGCCCGACGCGCATCTCCCGCCTGCAGGAGAAGGAGGAGCTGCGGCAGCTGAACGACCGCCTGGCTGTGTACATCGACAAGGTGCGGAGCCTGGAGACGGAGAATAGCGCGCTGCAGCTGCAGGTGACCCAGCGGGAGGAGGTGCGGGGCCGCGAGGTCACAGGGCTCAAGGCGATCTACGAGGCGGAGCTGGCGGACGCGCGGCGGGCGCTGGACGACACGGCGCGGGAGCGCGCCAAGCTGCAGATAGAGCTGGGCAAGCTGCGCACCGAGCACGAGCAGCTGCTGGGCAGGTAGGCAGCGGGGAAAGGGCCGGGAAGCATCCTTGGGATGGGGGAATGGAGGCGGGGGTGCGGGCGGCAGCCGCCGTGGCGGGGGGCACCTGCGGTGCGCGCCCTGCGCTCCCGGCCGCCCGTCCCTTGCCCGCTCCGGCGGGGGCTGCGCGGCCGGGAATGAATGAGGGAATGAATGAGGCACGGGCAGCGCTGCCGCCGCTCCGCCCCGGCGGGAAGCGCCGGCCCCGAGCGCCGCCCCTGCCGGCTGCGAGTGCCCCGGTCCCCGCAGCATCCGCGGCGGGTCCGGCGTTCGAGTGCCCGTCGGGATGGCTCCTACCGGTGCAGACGGAAACAAGGGGAAATTTTGGTTAGATGGGTTAGATATTAGGCAGAAAACCCTTACTGTACGGGTGGTGAGGCGCTAGAACAAGTTCCACAGGGAGGTTGGGTCCTAAAAAATGAGGTAAAGTGCTCTGATTGCCGCCCGCAATAAGGGAGACTTTCCTGTAACTAAAGGAGGCTGGAGAGAGATTTTTGACAAGGGCATAGAGGGCTAGGACAAGGTGGGAATGGCTTTAAACTGAAGTAGGGAAGGTTTAGATGAGATACTGTGAAGAAATTTTTGGCTGTGAGGGTGGCACAGGTTGCCCAGGCATGCTGTGGGTGCCCCATCCCTGGAAATGTTCCAGGCCAGGCGTGATGGAGCTCTGAACAAGCTGCTCTAGTGAGTGGCATCCCTGCCCCTGGCGGGGACTTGGGACTAGGTGGGCTTTAGAGTCCGTTCTATGATTCCATGAATATTCACTGCTCCCTGCGTAGACAGGGGCTTTCTTTAAGGCTCAAGCTGCTTCGGAATGAAAAATGGAACTTTTCTGATACACATTAACTTCATAATATGGAAATACTCGCTAGGTAATACGTGGAGCATACTTAAAACCAAAGAGAATTGTAATTTCTGTGCGCCTTTCAGGATGTTCAGATGTTACAAAAGGTAGAATTTGTGTCCACACGTCCTCCAGATTGACGGCTTTACGGCACAGTGCCACGTTCCCCGCTCTTGCAGTGAACTGATTTTGTGACACTAGATTTTACTTCTTACACATTCGACTTGATTCAATTGCTTGTTTGGCTCTTTGGTTGTGCTTACCTTGAGACTGATTTCTGTGACTGCTGCAGTTTTAGGCATTCAAACTTTAGTCTTGGAATCACAAGATATGTCAATATTGGGGAGGAAAAAACCTCCGGAGTTGTTAATCTTCCTCTGCTACTGTGTAACCTGTTAATTTTCTTAAATGCCCTTTCAGCCCTGATTTTTCGTGATGAAAAATATAGGTCATGTAACCAGCATATTGATGTTTTCGTGCGTCTGCAGACACCTCTGATGTCTTTTGGACTCTTTGTTATTTAAAAAGCTAAAACCGTGAGCTTCTAATTAGTGAGACTGGTTGTTCTTGAGGTTACCTCTTGGTGCCTTATGAAGGTCTTAAATCAAAGTGATCATTGACAGTGATAGGGAGAGCCAGGTGTAACTGCAGACAGGCATCAACTTTACTTGACTACAAGGTCAAGCCAGGAATTTCTATATCTTAATTATTTTTATTGTGGGAGACACAGTCTACTGATGGCTTCTCACGAGATTGCATGTGAGGGATTGGGCTCTAAATGCAGTGTGTGGTGGATTCCCTTTTGTGGCTGGAAGCAAGGCATTAGTAATGTGGACGTGGACATCTTCATATTCTGTGTTGCGTTTGCCTGTGGTGGGATACTTGGCAAAAAACTGATGATTTGGTGGGGGCAGGGGGTTGATTTCTCTTGTGCTGCAGCCACAACCTTTCTGGAACGTGGTCTCACTACCTGATAGTGAATGCATGTCTCAAACAGGTCATTTTTATACCCCAGAGAACACAGGTGATAGATCTGGACAAGAACTCCTGGGTAGTGTAGTAAACTAAACAAACACTTAATGCTGTTCGAGACTCCTGTATTCCACTTGTTTGTGACTCTTTGGTTGTTGTTTGGTGGCAGACCTCGCTATGGGCGTGCAATTTCTTACTCGTCTTTGAGTGTTGTTAAGATGGATATCTTGGGGATATCTAAGCTTATCTGTAATTCTATTTGCAAAGTCTTAAAAAGGAGCAAAGGATTTTTTCACCTGAACTGGAGCATGCGCCCTCATGGCTTCTTAAAGCTGTTAAGTCACATTAGGACCTGACAAAAAAATACTCATAAAAACACTTAGCACAGGTGTGCATAGGAGTACTGTAAAAGTTTGCGAGGTAAGATGGGAATGTGTGCTCTTAACAGAATTTTCCTTGTCTTCTCTGAAAGCTGAACCGTAGTGTGAGGTATGTCCTTGGCTTTAGTTTAAATGGCAGTGTGTAGTAATTTGGATCTAAGAACGCTACTTGGGGGAAGAAAAAGGGGGGAAAAAAAAAGACTCTCCTAGCATGTTTGGTTCGTGTGGTGTAGGTATTCTGGTACCCATGTCTTAACACTCAAATTAGTGGTGGCTTTGGTTCCCTTCAGAGCCGGTGGAGATAAATATGAGGAGAAATAGCTCTCAAGGCATTCTGGGTCTGTGGGGGGAGCGAAGATTTTTTGCCACTTAGTTATCTGAAGCTGGGCGATACCATTCATGGCCTAGCTGGCCTTCTTATGCTGTTTGAATGTCTTTGCAGGTGTTATTCTTGTACAGCTCTGTTTTCTCTGGTTAGCACGGCATCCTTCTTAATTGTTTGATCCATTTTATTCCCGTTGTCTTGCAGCCACTCTTCAAATCAGCACATTAAACTCAAGCTTCTAGTTACTCTCAAAGTGCTGGAGGACTTCTCTTACTCTTTCTTTATAAAAATTAAAGATCCAGTTACTTATTTGTTGGATTTGCTGATTTCAGTGCCATCTATATGGTGTGACGCACCAAAAGCTTGCTCTGTTAATACTTTAAATCTCTCAAGAAAAACTGCATTTGTTTCTATAGCTGAAACTGCTATATATAGCAGACTTGTTGCATGCTCTTCTTCTAGAGTGCCTGCCATGCAGTGGGTTCTGCTGTAGCTAAATATGAAGGTTTCCCTTGATACTGCAAATCTTTAAAGAACTAGGGGGGAAAAAAAGGTGAGATTAAAAAAACCAGCCTCTCTCTTTCTGTTCTGGGGAGGGGATGGGAAAATGATACTCATAGTTGTGTAAGTAGGAAGCTTGTGATGGGCAGAATGGAGATAAGGGAAAGTAGATCTCTGTATTTCAAGACTTGGGGGAAAAAAAAAAAACCCTGTAATTTGAGTTTAGGTGTGTAGAACTCTTGCATAGCTCCTGGGAGATGGAGAAGAGGGAGATCTCTCTTCCATAGTTTGAGAAAGGATTGAGAGACCAATTTCACAGTATTTCCGGTTTATTTTCTTATTGTTGATTAGGCAAGACTTTACTGTATGCTTTGCCATTGGTGATAGATGTTGTAGAGATATCCCTCTACTTCCTTCCTTTAAATAAATGGTGTAGTTAATTGTGACTGCTACGATTTTGCAGTCAAGGGCTGTGGAAGACACCAGCAGTAGCTCCACGGTAAAAATGTCTGTGCATATTGATTTCCAGCTGCTGGACTTGCTCATGAACAGTGAAGGTGGAAGTAGGTGGTTGCCTGTAGATAGCTGGATCATGAAGTCTCAAAATGCGCGATGGTACAATTAGCAACAAATTATTTTGGGATAATAACTCCTGAAATTTTTAGGTAAAGTGCACTTCCTACAACAGAGCAGCCTTCCCTTGGCTGTGAGTTCAGATGGCTGCAAATGTCATATTTCTTGAGAAAAGGGTTAAATAGACAAGGCATACAAAGCAGTGAAAGATGTGATCCTTGGGCACGTCATAATGTCATCATTTAAGCAGCAGGTCCCAATTGCTCCATCACATCCTGCAGACTGGATAAAGCTTCTGCTTTTGAGGGGAAATGTGTCATCGGTTCATCATTTGCCACAACTGCACACCAGGGAGAACTGCAGAGCCAAGATGGTGGAGGGAAAAAAGTCTCTCGTTTGTCACTTGAGCGATTAACTTAACAAGGGTGCACATTGTGAAGTTGGGCACAGCTGTGTCACCAAGCCGTGTTGAACAAGGGCCGTTCAGAAAGCCAGGCTGGCTGTTGTGTTATGTGGCTCTGCTGATGGATCAGGTTTCAGCACGGTTTTCCATTGGTGGAAATGGTTTCCAAGATAAGAAAATTTATTTCAAAGGATTTTTGTGGTGGGGACTTAATTTAAGTTTATGGCAGGTCAAAAATCTCCGGCTGGACTTGTCCACATTGTGATTGGTCATGTGAGGAAATTGTGTTCCTTAGGAAGCATAAGCTGGTGCTAACACTAGTTCATTTAGGAAACCCATTGTTTACATTTGTCTTTGGCAGGCTGAGGTTTCACTGTGGCAGTTTTCCAGTGCTGAGGGACATCTGCTCTTCTGGAAGAGGAGACAATGTGATGAAAGTAACTTTGAAGGAAATCGTGTGTTCTATTGAAGATGCTGGCAAAGGATTTAATTTTCCTTTATTATCTTCAGGTGTTTTGTAGAGTGCAGGCATTAATAGGAAATGTAGTTGTGGCAAGGAACTAAACTTAGTTTTAAATATCAAAGAGATTATTTTTCTGTCTGTCTTGCTTTGTATCTCCAGTTGGCCTTCCTTTCCATCTACATTCAGAAGTACCTTTCTGCATTGAGATTAGGCAGCAAAATAAGTATCAGGAACAGCTTCCCATCAGCCTGTGGCTTGAATTACTGTGCAAGTGTGTGGCACTCTGCAGCTGGTACCCCGAGCAACTACACAGAACCGTGTGGCGTTGGTGGGGGCAAAGATGTGACATCTGTTCCAGGGTTTTCCAGGGTGTATATGTGCTGTAAGGAGGAACTGTGGAAAGGAAGCTGACTTGAAAATTTTTGAAGCATGGTTTTATTATTGTAGGCAGTCTTGAAAAGTGAGGCAAAGATTGGAGTCTGGGGAACTCCAGAGCTTTAATCCGAAATCTGTTGCTGTTTTGATGTGTACCACAGAGCACCCAGAAGGGGGAAGGAGTGGGGTGATTAACTTGTTGCAAAATAATTTGAGCCACTGAAACGTAAGAATTTACATTAAGTAAGCATGTCTTCTGTGCAGTGTAGGACATAAATATTTGGTCTCAAATACATGGACACGGTGTAATGATGACAGGGTGATGGGCAGTGTCTTGATAGGTGTTTATATGTGTAGGTTCTGCTTAGACACAGGGTTATAGCCATGGGGTTCACATAGATGACCATGAACTTCAGGTTGGATTTGTGACTTCAATCAGGGTCACAGCTGAGCAGTGTGTCACCACAGATGGTGTGTTATTGTTGGTTTCAAACACTACATTTAAATAAAATGAGGGACATGAGACAAGTTGAAACCATGTTACATGTGTTTATTTACAGGAAAGCCAAGCTTGTGCAGTTATTCTTATTTTCATGTGGATCTCTATAAAAAAAAATTTGAATGCTCTTAGACAAGTCCTTCTTATGTTAAGTCACTTTCTTTCAAAACACAGCCTTAGTGTTTTGTCTGCCACAGAGGAAAAATGTGGGAGACCGACTGCTAGCTAAATAAAACATGAAGCATTAATGACTGTAGTTTGGATTTTTTTTTTATTATTTTCATATTTCTCTACAACTCTAGTGGAAAACCTGCCCAGTGTGCGGTAAATGTAATTTTGTATGATCTAAATATAGGCTGCATTATCAGGAATTACAACACGTGTGTATCTATGTCATGACTTGGCTGAAAGCCAACGCTTTTCGAGGAGGGTTTGATTAATGTTGTTAATGCTTAGCTTTGTGATCAGACTCTTAAGTAGTGGCAGAAAAGATTGGGTGGGGTGTGGGAAGTGAGAAGAATCTGCTGTAGGGTGGTGGCATCCTACAGTTGGTCAGTTTCAGAGGAACTTTTAAATTATACCTCCTGAGATCTGGCTGCAGTGCTTGCCTTGCATTAGGTGTGTGGCTTGTCTGGCTCCAGATGGGCAGTTCAACTTACTAAACTGCTAGAAAATAATTTCTTTGGGGTTTGGTTCTTGGTGGTTTTTTTTGTATGGCTTTTCTATTAACTTAGCAAGAAGTTTAAGGAAAGGTTGTAGTGAAAGGTTTCTAGGTTGTAGTGAACAATTCCTTGGATAAGAAGATCCACACGCTTTGAAGCCAAAAGAGAGAAAAACCAAGCTGCTGCTTTGAAAAAGATGCAAGTCGGCACTTATTTCTTTGCTTTTATTTTCCTTTTCATGAGTCAGACTACTTGAAAAGGAGTACAGTTCTAGCTAATTTCTGAACACTGTAACAGGAAGGTGTTTGAGGTTTTTTCGTTTGCTGTATTCAGACGTAGCTTTGGCTTTGCTGGGGAGGAAGAACCCAGCTATTGTCAAGAGGCTGAAGTTCTTCCTGGTGAAAATTATTGGGTGTAAGGGTGAAGTATGTGTTGTATACATTAGTGTTTGTTTTTATAAATCACAGAGGCTTTTCTGATCTTTCCCTCCTTTCCTGTATTCCCTTTAGGGCTGGGATGATGCTGCTGAGTTGCTGAGATTTCATCTGGCTCTCAGCATTTGAAGTGTTGAGCTCCAGTTTCTGTTTTCTCTCTGAGAATGTGTTCAGATGAGCTGTCTCATACTTAGACAACTCGTGACACTAAAAACTAATAGTGCTTAATTTTAATTCTCCACCCACCCACCACCCCACCCTACTGTGGCTTTTGTTGCATTAAATTATAGTGTGGCTTCACAGACAGTCTTGGTGCAAACAAGCCAGAAAGGACTGATCTAACTGGTAATACTTACTTTTTGTGGTACAGGTACTATATTGGGTTTTAATCATGTTGTTGTTGCTAGTCCGTTTTATATACCTTTTTTCTCTGCTGATTCATGGCAAGAATGCTCTTCTCAGCTGCCTCCCAGTCTGTAAATGCATTTTAAAAGGTATTTGCATTAAAAGAAATAAAAATCCAAGTAGTTTTAAGGTATTCACACACTTTGGATGGTGGTGTGTTTTGGGGAGTCTCCCTGTTTCAGAGTCCAGGATAATTTGGGGCAGGCTGGGGAGTAGCACACTGTCTATGGCTCTGCAACTTTCTCAATTCAGGGTCTCTCTTGGTAGGCTTGGTTTCAGCATGAGAGAAGCAATTTCCTCATGTTTTGATTAAAGCTTTTTCCAGCAGTGATCAAACAACAAATGTCTGCTGTGGGCCCTCATACATCCTAATAGGGGATGGAGAAATTGGGTTTTATACAGACCTACCAGCGCAAGACACCTTCCCTTCCTTCTTTTTCCTCTTCTGCTGCACACCTTCCTTGCATGCTGAAATTTCATCAGGCCTGGGTGGGAGAGGAAGGGCAGGACAGAACCTCCAGTGAATAATCCAGAGAGCTGGAAGCAGGAGCCCGTGTGTCCAAACCCTAAATCCTATGCTTTTGTCTGAGCTATGGAATCCAGCTGTGGGTCTGAAGAGTGAAATGCCACGAAGGGACTGGGTAGCGTTGAGCAGCAGGAAGCAGCTGAGTGCAGAAGAGTGTGTTTTTGTGTGTCTCAGGGGCTCCCAGCCTGCCCCTTGGATGCCACGGGGGAGCAGGTGCTAATCCCATGGGATCGGGATTAGCCAGCGCTAAGTCTGTTGCGTAAAGCCTGCCATGTGGTGTGGCTGCGGTGCTGAAACTTCCAGACACAGATTCCATCCCTGCATCCCTCTGTGTGCACGCACCTCTCCTGAGCATGATTTTAAGTGCAAGTAATCTTAGGAAAAAAGCTTCTTTTAAATCTGAGGATCTCTTCTTTTAAAATTGTGTTGATTTTGCGTTAGGTCTCATTTTGTCGAGAAACGTTGCTATTGGGTTCTAGAAGCTGTACAGTGGTTAAAAAGAGTATTTATTGATTCTGAATCAATCTTTATCCAATTTTAAGTCTTCTCCACATTATGTTGTTAATTCCCTTTTTTTTTTTTTTTAAAATTTTACATCCGGACAGAAAAGTGTGTGAACTGAAGAAGGATGTGCCAGGTGTGATATTATTGAGCCTAAATCTGTCCATTCCTTAAAAATATTCATAGTTCAATTAAAACCATCCAGAACTTCTGCATGCTACTGCCCTTGATAGACAAATGTGGATATCCCAGGGAGAAAAGGAATGAACTCCAAGGGGGAAGAACTTGTTCACATTTAATGGCTGCTTGTTCCATCTAAGGACAAGAAACATTTTGGCTCATGAATATGGGTTTCCTTTCTCCTGTTTTTGGTAATAGCCTGTAATAGCATTATTTGTGGATAACAAACTTGTGTTTATGTGACATTACTTTACTTTTTTCCTGTTGGATTTCTTTGTTTGAATATGCTGGTTTAGGAAGTAAACATATAGGAACTGCTTGACTGCTTGTGCAGACACAAAAACTAAATTTGAAGGTAATTTGAAAAGCTTTGTATGCTTGCCATCATAAAGAAATCACATCGCCTCTGCACCAGTGCAATTTCTGTGATGGCAGATATTGTTGTTTCGACAGGATTTGGGTTTGTTTCCTCAGGTCTGTGGAACTTTGCCATTATGTATGATCAGAAAGGTGCTGCAAAGCGCCTAAATTTAGCTAAGATGAAATGTTTTTGCCAGGTGTTTCTCAAGTTTGAGATTCAGATTGCTTTATTCGTCAGCAGTCGACTTTGGTGGTATTTCTAGGTTTTCTTGACCGCTTTCTCTGGTTTGTTACAGCTATGCAAAAAAGGAATCTGACTTAAATGGAGCCCAACTCAAACTTCATGAGGTTGAAGCAGCCCTGAATTCTAAAGAAGCTGCACTGGCCACAGCCCTTGGTGCTAGGAAAAGTCTGGAGGGAGAAATTGAAGATTTGAAAGATCAAATTAAACAGGTGAGAAGAAGAAGCATTTAGCCATCAGGTTCTGTTAGCTAGTGAGGTGCTTTTCTGTATTATGAGCTGCCATTCTGATAAAATATAACTTTGTAACCAAAAAAAAGGATGAAAACCTGTCATCTAGTCACAGTTATAACAAATTGTGGTTCACTTTCAACACTAGAAGCAGTGTTGAGTAGGTTTCTGAGTCCAGTACTGTTAAGTTTTGTTAATAACATGAGTGGTGGAAGAGAGAGCTCTTGAAATTGCAGGTGCTGAAATTGCAAGGGATGTTACTTATGGGGAAGAAAGCAGGTCAGGACTCAAAGGACACTTGACACATTTCAGAAGTGTTTTGGGGGGCAGACTGACTTCACAAGAACAGATAATAACTGACAGGTAACAGTTTGTGATTCTCTCTGTCCTCCTTTTGGTTCTGCCTGTGGTTCTCCATGTTCTGATGGAACAATGAGGAAAAAAACCTCGTCCTAGTTTTGTTAGCCTTTTGATTTGTAATCTTGAGCAACACCATCCCAAGAGGATGAGTTGTGGAGACCAGGAAATTGCTATTTTCTGTGTACTAAAAATTGATTTGTAAGGAAAATCAATAAGTAGAAATTTTAATGCCAGTTACCAATGTGAAATATATAGAACTCTGTATAGGCAACTGCAAAAGTGTGTGTATGTGATATGTAGTATTACTGGGGTAAATACTGGTATTTGATTGTGAAGTTAAACCTTAATATGTAGTTAGCTGTAGCTCTGTGAGGCTGTAGTCATTTTGTGAGTTCTGCTGCATAATTGTAGTGTTGATTCTTTTGTTCCTTAAAGCTTGAAGTTTCTGTAGCTGCTGCCAAGGACCAGCTTGTAGATGAAACCTTGCAGAAGGTGGACCTTGAAAACCGTTGTCAGAGCCTCATTGAGGACCTGGAATTCCGTAAAAATATGTATGAGGAGGTAAATGCTTTCGTCTCAAGAATTAACATTTTTAGAGGGAAGAAGGACGACTGAGAGGTCATTCTAGAGCAGGAAAATAATTTAGGTTGGGAGGTACCTCTGCAAGTTGTCTGAACTCCTACTTGGAGTAGTAGGGTTTACCTCTGTTCTAGTGTGAAGATTTCTAACTTCCTTTTTCTAGGAAAAATGATTTTAGCTCTGAATTCTTGTGGTAAAATAACTTCATGTATCATGTTGGTTCATCCTAAATTCTGATCATGGTGTGCAATGCACGTGTCTTGTCTTAGTAATGAGAAAGTAGGTTATTAATTTCCCACATAATCCCATTATGAGGAATAAAGTGGAGAGGGATGCTCAAACAGGTGCTGTAGACCCACAATGTTTTTGATTTCAAACCTTTTGAATAGGATGCTTTTGAATAACAGAAACGAAAGTGGATAAATGTCTTTTAGAACCTTTCCTTGACACTGTCCCTTTCACCTGTGGCACATGAGGCTTTCCGGGGGGAACCTTAGGGCAGTAACAAATGTACTTCACCATACTGTCTTTTGTTCCATGCCTACTTTTTCTTGCTAGTAGTATTTTCAGCTTTGTTTCATGTTGTTGGAATCCCTTTCTTTCCAGCGATCGCACAGGCCAGCACACAAGTAAATTGGGAAAGTGCTGGTTAGTGGAAGTGATTCTTCTGTTTCGCAGTAGTTTGATTTTGTGCAAGCACAGAAAGTATCCCAAGAAAGGGGGGGTATATATTTCTAAAGTCTAATGATGCTGAGATGTATTTGTTGAAAGTTCAGACAACTCTCAGGAAAAAATGCTGATGGTATCCTAGCTCTTATTTTGATGAGTGGCTGTTGCAAAATATGAATGGGGAGACTGTTTCTACTAAAAGTTTAATGTCAAAATGATCTAATTCTAGAACCTGCATTACTCTCCACTCAGCAGGATAGTCTTCTAAAATTTTTGTCCTGTATTTACTGAATGTTACCATGTTTTTCTGGTTCTGATAGGAAATCAATGAGACAAGAAGGAAGCATGAAACTCGCCTAGTTGAGGTTGATTCTGGGCGTCAGATTGAATATGAGCACAAACTGGCCCAAGCCCTCCATGAGATCAGAGAGCAGCACGATGCACAAGTGAAGTTGTACAAAAAAGAGCTTGAGGAGACTTACCATTCCAAAGTGAGAACATGTTTTCACGCAGCTGTTTGATGTACTTTGTTTTTGTTTTGCTTAATACCATAATTACTGGCATCTCAGAGGAGTTTATTAGGGAGCTCGGTTTGAAATTAGCATGTGTTTGAGTGTGAATTTGCATTCTCACATCTCGCTTTGGGAGCAGGTTTAATCCTCATCAAGTATAGTAACAGAAGAGAAGGAAGCACTGTGTGAAGGTGATCTGGGGGCAAAAGTGATTAATGCTGGGATTACTGTGAATTCAAGGAAAGTCAATGTGTTATTGTGATACTGAACACTGACCAATAAGGTGTCCCATATTTCGTATAAAAATTCATAATGGGTCTTGCCGAAAAGACAGAAGATAGGGTCCTCTGACCCTGTACAAAACATGGGGAAGTTTTACAATGCCCAGTAACTTCTGGTTTTCGCTCATCTAGACAGAAAACTGAAATCAGTTATACTTCATCATTTCCTTCCTCTGCTGTTACTCAGCATTTATGTCAGGAGGCACCCTGATTTCTCAACTGAACCTTGTTTCTGTGGCTGTACTTGTTGCAGTTAGTATTTTTTAAAAGCAAGGTGGGATATTACAGTAGAAAAGTTCATACAAACTGAATTTATTAGCACTGGTGTTGGTCTTTTCAAGCCTGCTTATCTCCAGGCCTTCAGTCTGACTTGGAAAAGATTATTTAAAGTAAAATCTGGCCAAAAATGCAACCTCTGATTGCTTTCTCATCATGGATACTTTTCTGTATTTTTGGAAACTTATTTAAAGAAAAAAAATTAGATTCCTTTGCATCATCATAAAAAAGTTCAATAACTCTATGGTGCAGCTCAAGTGTGTGTGGTAGTGTTCAGCAGGAATGATTTAGTTACTTTATAGAAGTAAAACTATTCAAGATTGAAGTCATAGAATGAAGCAGTAATGACTTTGGTTGCTGGTACTGGTACCAAATTGCTTATATTGCCTGAAAGTTAACAAGTTTTCTTCTTTTTAGAGAACTGGTGATTTCAGTTTAGCTTTTTCAATTTAAGCATATTACATAAAATTTGTTGAGCATGAAAACTGAACTAGTTCAATTTTGGTGATGTCTACAAGGGAAAGTTTTAATCGTGGATTAAATATCCAGAGAACTGGAATTCCAGACAGGGCAATCCAACATGGTAACTGAGGTACCACGTTTTAGCCTTTAAGAAAAATGTTTCACTGCGGTGGGGCTGCAGGGAGGAACTTGGTGGCTTAGTGTTGGGTGTGGGTTTTTAGTGATTCATTTTTTTTCTTCTAGTGAAAGTTACTTTGAAACTGATGTCTTAACTTTGGTGTCCTGCAGCTGGAGAGTGCCAGGCTGTCCTTGGAGATGACCAGCTCTGCAGCCAACACCATCAGGGAGCAGCTGAACGAGAGCCACATGCGCATCGACAGCCTGTCCTCCCACATTGCCAGCCTCCAGAAAGAGGTAACCAGCTGTGCCTCCTCACCCGTGCTAATTACAGCTGTTGATTTTCGTATAAAAGGACTTTTTTTTCCATTTCATTTGTTGATTTTTGTATTAAAGGTCTGCCTTTCCCTTAACTTGTAAGTACGTTCAGCATCACGACTCGAGTTTGTCTTCTCTCCTACCTATTGTGTACTTTTTCAAATTCCTTAATCTCTCCTTTTCAAAAACTTTTTTTTTTCTGTGCAGTATTCTGCTACAGAGCTAGTGTTGGAAACAGGTAGTGTTAACTGGCTTTTGTAAAAATTTCTGTAGACAGATGAGGCAATTTTAGATAAACGTGTATTAAAAGTTCTTGACACTCAAGCAGTTTAGCAGTGACTGGACAACCTAGTGTAGGATTTCACAAAGCAACATTCAAAGCCAGAACTGGAATTTGCAGTCTCTGTTCAATGTCTCTTTTCATCCTAGATCCAGTTTGCATCTGAACATCTGAAAAAAAAACCAAAACCTAATGGTGTGATCTTGCCCAGATTAGGAATATGAGACTGAGGGAAAACATCAAATAACTGTACTTGAGCATCTGTAGGGCAGGATCTCGAGAAGAAATCGGTTATGCCCTAGATCACAGAGGGCATAGATCACACCCAGAGAAGTATGACATAACGAACGACAAGTGATACGTTCAGGACTGGCCTGTTTGTAACGTCGTGTGCACTGCAGTGGGAAATCCAGAGTGAAAATGAGAAGTGTTAGGAGTTGGTTCTGCAGTAAGCTTTTGTAACTCATTACAAAGTGCAACGAAACTTTTAAGTTTTTTTAGGAATATTAAATACTAGTACTGCTTGATCCTTTCTGTGATATGTTTTGAGTTGTTTTCCTCCTGTGCAGTAGGACATCAAAATTCTGTGTATATCAAGTGAAAAATACAAACACAGGGGACGTTATTTCCTGATTTTCCAAATAAATTGGTAGATACTAGTAAGAGTCTTCCTGGTTTTCCTTTTATATAGTCAAGTTAGTCTCTGGAAAAGATCAGGTGATGTAATGAATGTGCATGAGATTACACAGGAACTGGATGGAAAGTTTTGGCCACTTGGATCTTATTTCTGCCTCTCGATTATCATCATCTTTTGGGGGTTCAGTCAACAGGTTTTTTAAGTTAATTACCTCTGTTCTGTTACTGCAGGAGTGACAGCTTGGTTCAGAGAACTTGCCTCTGAACTGGCAGAAGTGTTTGTTGCTAACTTCAGGGCTATGAAAATCAACCTTTGTCGTTTTGACTGATTTTCCACCAAAGATACCATTTTGGTGTGGTTTTGGGTTTGGTTTTTTTTTTTTGGTAGCATTAGTGAAATCAGCCAGCACACTTTTGTTTTCCATTTTACTAGCACTAAGTTAAGCTTTATTTTCTTGGAAGAGCACTCTTATCCCTGGTGCTGGTCTGGTTTGAGTTGCCAGCACTGAGCTCTGTACTAGACTCCACCGTGATCTTCCATGTGACATAAAACTCCATTTATTAAATTCCTTATCTGACTCTTAACATTGACAACCAGTTACACTGGTCCCCTGTGTCAGACATGTAGACTCTCTTCTCTCTCTGTCTCTGGTCTGGGGTGATTTCCTAAATTGGATGCATGCATAGCAAACTTTGTGATTGGGGGGCATTGGTCCCTGTGTCTGTCACTTAATTAAAAAAAAAAATTAAATCTCAAGGGGCAATCAAACAGAAGGAACCATGCTTACGGAAAGTAAACCCCTACAGCTGCCATCATTTGGCCTTTCTTTGATAAGCATTCCAATCTGGGTGTACAGTTTTGAGATCTGCTGGCTTGATGGAGTTTTTGAAGCAGGAGACAAATCAGATTTCTTGAAGGAATGCTTATCACCACACTCTGAGCAAACCTTGGAGGCTTTGATGGTAGGCAGGCAGGTTTTCACTGACAACAACCCCTATTCCTTTAGAGGATCTGCCTCCCGGAATTCAGGATTAGCAGCAGCAAGCTGAAGCATAACGCAGACATTTGGAAAACACAGAGCACTTAAACACCTCCAGGGATGGTGACTCCACCACCTGCCTCACTGGGCAGCCCATTCTGACGTCTAACCACCCTTTCTGTGAAGAAATTCATCGTTATGTCTAGCCTAAACCTCCCCATGTGCAGGTTAAGACTGTCATGTCTGGTACATCTTAAACAGTTTAACTCTTAAGCTCAATTTTTCTCTCCTGAGTGAATTCAAGTACAGTAGCATATTTTCAGACCTCAGAAAAATGGAACAAGTAGTTGTTTTTCCAAGGATGTTGCAAGTTTCACTGGAATTTGAGGTGTTTATTTTTGTAGTAGGTGAAGTGGAAAGCAGGAAGTTAAACATGGGTGGGTTTGAACTCAGAAATAGAGGAGGGTGTGTAACTTCTGTGTTTTGAATTCCATGCTGCCTGAACAGCAGAGCACATGGAGGCTTGGGTGGGCTTTTCTTTGCACCATCACTGATGTTTTTAATGCTTTTTTTTCCCAGTCTAGAGCATGGCAGGACAGAGCACAGGAGCTGGAGAGCACCTTGGCCCAGGAACAGGAAAACTCCCGCAAAACACTGGCAGAGAAAGAGAAGGAAATTGCAGAGATAAGAAATCGGATCCAGGAGCAGCTGACTGACTACGAGCAACTCCTGGATGTTAAACTGGCACTTGACATGGAGATCAATGCATACCGGAAATTGCTGGAGGGTGAAGAGGAGAGGTAGAAAAGGACATAGCAACAAGTGGTGGTGTCTCTGTTATCTCTGTACTTCCTTTACTTGTGTCTTTCTCTCTTAAAAAGCAGTGTTGGTAGTGGTGCTTGACTGCTCTGCAAGGCACTTTTTGCTCCCTCCTGTCTGACACAGTTCTAAGTCACCATGAGGCCAAGCACACTGAGTATCAGGCCAGCTCTCAAAGCAGCAAATACCATTTTTTTTTTAGTTAAGATCCAGCACAGAAGTAATGAATTGTCATTTGTATGCCTGTTTGGTGCCATGGTTAATATTCCTTTTCAAAATTAATTGCAGGGTTAATTAATTGTTAGCCAAATTTCTTGACATACAGAATAATTTTAGTGAAGTCATAACCATTATGATTGCCCAGCTCATCAGCGAGCTGCATTTTCCACATCTGGCCTCAGAGTTCTTCCAATACTGAGAATTTTCACCTCTGTCACAGCTGTCATTTAAAGTAGTTTGATTCTTCACTGTATTCTGAGCTACTCAAGGCTGGTTCCTCTCAACTGGGGGGATGAAACAGCCGAAGCTTTTATGCCACTGGGTTTTTGCATAAATTTCCCACTGTGGCTTAAGTCTCCCTAGGGTTTTGGTTTCTTTGCAGTCTTTAACAAGGCACAGAAATGCCTTTATGCTCTTTATGTAGTAGTCCATCAGTATTCTTTGCTCCAGGAACATTAATCAGCTGTTTGACAGCTTTTTATTCACCTCTTAAGTACTTAAAGCTTCACTTCTTCATGTTACATGCTTTGTTTACTCTATTGCTGTATAAGTCTGTGGGAAGAAGAGGAGATGGAAGAAAGTTTATTTAAAAAAAGGTGGAAAAACTAAAGCCAAATCATGGAATCATTAAGGTTGGAAAAGACCCGAGTCCAGCTGTTAATCCAACACTGCCGTGTTCAGCACTGAACTGTGTACCCAAGTACCGTATCCATGTGTGTTGCCAACATTTCAGGGACAGTGATTCCATCACTTCCCTGGGTGAAGCCTGACTGCCTTTTCAGTGAAGCAATTCCTCCTGATATCCAGTGTTAACCATCCCTGGCACAGTTTGAGCTGTTTCCTCCCACCCTGTCCTGCGTTCCCTGCGAGCAGAGC
>VZRV01008432.1:0-35301 GCA_013398115.1 Falcunculus frontatus | reverse complement strand
GAGCAGGGGAGAGCAAGAAGGTCCTGCCCTGAGCCTTCTTTTCTCTGATGTGATACGTGTGTGTGTTGTTTCCCTTCCCCACCCCAGGCTGAAGCTCTCCCCCAGCCCCTCCTCCCGGGTGACCGTCTCGCGGGCCTCGTCCAGCCGCAGTGTCCGCACAGCCGGCGGCAAGAGGAAGAGGATTGATGTGGAGGAGTCTGAAGCCAGCAGCAGTGTGACCATTTCCCACTCGGCCTCTGCCACGGGGAACGTGTCTATTGAGGAGATAGATGTGGATGGGAAGTTCATTCGCCTGAAGAACACCTCTGAACAGGTTTGAAAGTGCCGTGCGTGTCAGGAGTTGAGGCACGAAGGGCGTCCTCAGCGTCCTCTCAGCACCCGGGCTTCGTGTTGACCCCAGAGCTTATGGCATGAAGGAACTGGTCTGTCTCAAAGAAAGCTTTCACACACTGTTCTGGATTGATGATTTGATGACTGATGACTTTTCCCCAATGGTTTTCGGTGCTTCTGTGTTATTGCAAGGTGGCCCACCCACCAAATTGTTACCTTGCACTTCAGAGTTCTGCCTTGCAAGTGATGTAAAACTTTACAGATGACGTTGTTCGTTGCTCCTGTTAAATACTGCAAGCAGACACCAGGCTGCTTTAGAAGCCTTTTCTGCACTTTCTCTGCTTTAAAAAGCCCTAAGAAAAATATATACAGATGCAGAATAAACTAATTCACTAAATGAATATAATTGCCAGTGTTCCTTGTATCTGCATAGAGCTTTTCTAAATCATAGTTTTTCTTCTTCTTTGGCTGCACCCACAATTTTACAAGCTCTCAGTTCCCATGCCAAAGGCACTGTTACTGTGACTACTGAGATTATTTGATTCTGTGGATAGGTTGGTATTTATATTGGGAGGATACACATATCTACTCAAATGAAGAACCCTTTGATAAATAATAATCACAACTTTTCCTTACGTTGCCCTCAAAATGATGCTGTTACATGCAGTACATTTCTCCCTCCTTTATCTTGACTAAAAGGCAGCTCGTTGTGATGATTTAGATGTCAAAGATGGTTCCAAGTGTCCCAGTCCCCTCTAATCAGGGAGGATATGGACAGGCTCCTCCAGACTTTGATAATGTGGATTGTAATTACCTGTAATTACCACACCTGGGGAGTGATGGTTTCATTTAGTGAATTCAAGAAACCTTGACATTTCTCTGTCTAGACACTTTAGTGTGTAGATGACTCAATTCAGCCAAGTCAAAAACCATTTCTAGTGAGTCAGAACCTGCTTTTTTTTTTTTTTTTGCCTTTTTGGGGGTTTTTTTGAGCTCTCCCACCACCACCACACACATACTCGTTTACCTCATAGATTTTCCCCCCACCTTTTATTTAGTTTGCCTACACATTCATTGTTTCATAAGGAAGGAGAAGCATCAGTTTTGTTCCCAGTAACCATGCGTGGTTCATGTTTTTATCACTTTTCTGAGGAGCCTAGATTTGAGCAACTACCTGCTGTGCAGTGTAATAAGCTGTACTTGGAGAGCCTTCACAAGTGTTTGACAGTTTATATTAAAAAATAGGTTGAAAACATATTAAATCCTCCCTAAGTATGATTTGTTTCTTTCAATGACAAACTAAATGTCAGCATCCATTAAGATACCAAAGATTTGTTTATTTTAGGTAATTTTAACTGTCTGGAGTCCAGTGGTAACTGTTGAATTATCAGAAACTGTGTTGGTGTGGGAATTTAAAGAATACCTACTCTTGTTTTGAAGCAGTCGTTCTGTAAAGATGACTTGTATATGATTTGTTGATGTTTTTCAAGTAGTTGATAGGAAAAAAAAAATATAGGTCGTACAAAACAAGGGAGTATGTGGCGGCAGGTGTGCACATGTAAAAATATTTAAGGAATACTAACAGCAATATTTTGTTTTGTAGGAAGTCTGCTTGCCATTGTGTGCTTCAAAACACATATTAAATATTTGTAAGGGGAATTTAATATTTAATACATAATACTAATATGTATTTTTGTGGACCAAGTGATAACAAAACTGATGCAAATCATAAACATTAGTTAAGTTAACATCAGAACTCAAAAGCAGGATGTATTAGGATTTACCTTCAAATAAGAGGTAAGATAAATTTACCTAAAATTCTAATTCCATGCTGAAGATCAAGTGATAAGAAACCCCTTTACTGACAGTTTTATGTATGTCACAACCTTAAAGATAAAACACACTACATGCATAACAGAAAACGAGTGCTGGTGGAATATTTTTTTTCTCTCTCTTCTTTTTTTAGGATCAACCTATGGGAGGTTGGGAGATGATCCGAAAAATAGGAGACACTTCTGCAAGTTACAGATATACCTCAAGATACGTACTAAAGGCAGGCCAGACTGTTACAGTAAGTTGTCAAGTTTCAGCTGCTCAGTTGAAATGGAGTTCAGCCCAACTTGTGCGGGTCAAAATGACATAAGGTTTTTAGTTTTGTCCTTCCTATGTGCATGTTCAGAAAATAATCACCTGTGTTTGTATTGGGCATTCATTGTGCCAATTGCTGGGATAATTAATATAGAAAAGTGTTTTTCAGAACTTTACTTTCTGTATGAAGCAGTAATTTTCACCATGTACAGGTGTGCTTACATATTCTAAAGTCTCCTTGGTTTTTTTGTGCAAAACTTTTGCAGATACTTGTGTTTTCTTAACTGGAAGAGATTCAGAAGTACGTTAACTAAGTGAGTAATTTGGAAATGTATAAGAGCTGGCAAACAATGTTCCTGTGTGACTTCTGTTGACAGATCTGGGCTGCAAATGCTGGAGTAACTGCAAGCCCTCCCACTGACCTCATCTGGAAGAACCAGAACTCCTGGGGCACCGGTGAAGATGTGAAAGTTGTACTGAAAAATTCTCAGGGAGAGGTAAAGCACCTCAGATCTGATTTGAGCTTTGTCTTTCTGTGGTGGCATCACCTACAAAGAATCAGGTTAGGGTGTCACACACAAAGGCACTGCAGCGTTTGGTAAAATTTTCTTCTTTTGGAGAATTAGCTGCAGTTTAGAAATGCCTCTTTTGAAACTTGTGATTTTTTTACTCTGTATTGAGTCTAAATAGTAAAAAAAATGGCTTGTTCAGACTCCTCCCTCATGCCAGGAACTGGGAAATGCCTTAGAACACGCTTTGAAAAGAAAGTTTTGGTACTCTTCAATGATTTGTCTTCTAAATTAGTTTTTCTTCAGCCTGTGTGCTTATGAGGGGGGGGGAATGTTACAGGGAAATTCACTTGAAAGCAGTGAGGGGTTAAATTCAGGTAAGGTGTGATTTAAAACTTGCGGGGGGGGACAGTTATTGTGATGTGCCACAATTTAAAGAAAATTTTTAAATATATATGAAAAAACTAGCTTTTGGAAGAACCTGATGAGTGTTTTGTTGGAAAGACTCCTTTTAATCATTCAGAGATTTAAAACCAAGCTGTGTATGCTCAGAAATCCCTGAAAAGTATGCAAACAGAATGAGTACAAGTAGTTTTCCCAGCAGCTGGAGCTTTCATTTCTCGAAGTCTTAAGCAGATGAGCAACAGGAGATTTTTTTAAGAGTTCAAGTCTTAAAAATGTCTTGCAGGAGGTTGCTCAGAGAAGCACTGTGTTCAAAACAACTGCACGTAAAGGGGAAGATGAGGAAGTTGAGGAAGAAGCAGCTGAAGCTCTGGATGAGGAAGATGTTTACCGTCAGCAGGTATTTTTCTTATAGGGTTAACAAGGTTGTTTATGTTGCAAAAAGGGAGATATAAGTCATGAAATCTTAAAAAAACCCCAACCCAAAACGTAAGAAATACCAAGTGTGGATGTTCTTGTATTTTATATATTTTATTTTTTAATCAGTAATTAATGAAAGCATGGAGGTATCTTATTGGAACCGGTGTAAAAATATTGCCTAATATACCCTCTTGCAGAGAAGTACATTTTTTTCAAAGTTTCAAGAATTGGGGATTTTTTTTTTCCCTTAAACTCTGTTCCTAATAAGATTCCCTCCCATGCCAGTTGTTTATAGTAAAGTTTGGCTTAAGCAGGTAAATATACTGAAAGTTTTGAGAATTCACATCTCTCTATATCTCTGATACAGCAAATCATGTTAGTGACTTCTGTTCACATATTTTCCCTGATATAGAAAATCTGAGATTTGAAAACACCTATGAGAGAACATGTCCCTTGCAGGCTAAAAAAGTGAAATTCTGAAGACAAAAAAAAAAAAATGACTGTGTTGGAAATCAGAGATGTTAGATTTCTTTTATAAAACCTCTCAAGGTGCTTGTATATGCTCCGTGATTCAAATACGGCAATTATTTGTGGTTTTTTCTGATACCTGTCCTCTATTACTCCTCAATAGGAAAGGACATGTAAAATTCTTTTAATTCCAGGGTATAACAGGTTGTACAGCTTTGCTGACTCTTGTTTGTACCATGCCCGGCTAATAATTCAATATATTAAAAATAGATAAAAATAGATGCGCAGTAGATTCTTTTGAGTAGGAAAATATTTTGCTGCTGGATTTTTTGTTTGTTTGTTTGTTTTAAATGATTCTCTCTGTTCACGAACAGGCTGAGCAAAGGGCATCTAACAGAAGCTGTGTGGTCATGTGAAATTCCAGCCACTCCAGGTTCCTCCAGCCGTGGTAATCCCTGCCTGCAGAGCAGAGCCTTCTGAGAAGCACAACGTTATTTTCCTGTCTGTGAATTTTTAAAGCTGCGAGTTTGATGGCCTTAAATTTCCTTTGCCACTGAAAAAAAAAAAAAGGAAGGTTTGTTACAAGTATCTCGACTTCCTCGCAGGACATGAGCTGGTGGCTCCCCTCAGGGAGCTCTTTGAGATTTGATGTTCCTGTCTCTCTCAGATTTATACGCCAGTCTCTTCTCATTGAAACCTTGCTGGAGTAGGAATATTCCAGTGTGTTTTGGGGATCGATTTTTTTTAGATTATACCACTCTAGACTAGTTGCTATGACCTCTTTGTATTTTAGGTGCTGTTGGGGATTGGTTTAGAGTTTTATCTCTGGAAGAGGATTCATGTTACATCTTGTAGTCGTGTTGTTAAGATAGTGTTACCAGCTTAAATTTTCTTATGTGGTCTTTTTTTGTAACAAATTAGGAGGCTGTTTTAATATGAATTGCCTTACTTGTTTACAATTTTTAGTAACAAAACAAGGTCTCTAGAGGTCTAGTCTACATTTGTATGGGAAACAGTTGTAATTTTGCCAATGTTGAAAGTTTTTCTGTCCTTTTCACATTATTCTGATGTCTGAAAAAAACATTTTAATAAAGTATCTCTGTGCTACACAGTAAAGTTTTTGGAATTTGTTTCTTCCTAGAACTGAGCTTAAAGTTTAATGAGAGTTGAATCCTTGGAATTGATGGGCTTTGAAGCTGAAGAAACATCCATGTAAATGGAACAGTGGCATTTGAGATGCAAAAATTTCTTCTGAAAAATGAGTAATATTACCTCACGTTTGGAAGATTAACTCCTCAGAGCTTTATTCACACTCTGTTGCATTTGTGCTCATCTTTGCTCATGGGTCTGTTCTTACTGCAGTGGCTTTTACTGCATCCTGGAAGTACCAGGCTGAGCAGTTTAAGCAGACATGGTAACAAAGAGAAATTTAGAAATACTGTAAAATGGTTATCTTTGATGCAGCCTGAATGTATTTTTAAACGCACTGCCAAAAGTTTGGAAGTTGATTGGAATTTTCTTTTAGAAAAAGTTGACTGGGCTTTTTAATTTATTTTTTCATGGCAAAAATTAAGACTTTTTAACATGTCTTTTCATCTTGGATGAGCCCTTTTCAGGTGACCTACATGGTGGCACTTCAACCATGTGCCAGCAGAAGGTAGAAAGGAGGGGTTGATGGACAATTCTTAGGTCACTGTAGGAACCTTCCTGCATAATCAAATTCTTGGTTATACCTTTTGTAGAACCTGTTCTTCCATGACAATGGGAGAAATATGCATTTTAGAATAATTTTGTTGTTGTTGTTGCTGTGACAAGAATTCCTGTAAATTAGTAGGATTGTTGTGAAACACAACTGTGAAACATCCTGCCACAAGGTGGAGGTCTTGTTCTGCTTGTCTTTTTTTAATACTTGTCCAGCAACAACCCAACACTTTCTGAGCTTCCCTGCAAGTTCCACAACTTGATTATCATTGCTGCTGGCAAAAGATACAAACTGAATCATCCTGCAGGTGAAAACTTTTTAGCAATTCACTGCTTGTAACCCGATAAACACTTTACCAGAAATTGTTCTGCTCAAATGCACTCATTGCTGTGAAAAACAGATAAGGAATTTAATTAGGAAACAAGTGTTTTGACCTGTGCAGCAAACCTGGGAACTGCATTCTTTTTTTACAGTGTTCATTATAAAAAAGCCAGTGTAATCAAAATTGGTGCAGATTAGTTCATGGCGGCGTTGACAGCAATTTTGTGCTAAAAATTTGGTTTTTCTTTTCGATTTCTTTGTCTCTGATTCATATACCTACATCACATTTTCCCAAGCAAAGTATGGACAGAGAAATTAATATGTACATTCTGTTCAACAGATGCAAATTATTAATTTTCTTCTATAAATTATGCAATTTTAAATGCTGCTCTTAGTTAAATTTTTTCCATGAAAAATTGGTCTTATCAATGTATTATTTTGATGCTAATTCGAGGGTGTCTGGATTGAAAAGGATGGGTTTTATCTGTGAAACAGTGCCTTTTATATTCATACTGCAGTGTAAGCAGTATTAGTACTTCAAGTTAAAAAAATGCTGCTGCTTTTACAGAAATGGCCATGTGATAACTATGAAGGATTTTTTTCCAGGCAAAGAAATCAAATAGTTGATGGAGAATAAAAGCTCTTATAGCCCCTGTCCCAAAGAGGACAACTGGTAACAACGGGTGATTTTTAGAAGAGGAATAGGCTGAGTGTGATGGATGTGGATTCTTATTTAGCCTTTCCTGGTATGTGATGGTTAACACACATCAAGGAAATGCTGGGACTTATAAATTATTTATAATATTCAACTAGCTCCATTACAGGATTATGGCAGAAGTTGGCTATTTTATCTCAGGTTTTGCTTGGTGTGCATCTATTGCTCAGAGTCTTTTGCTGATCTGGTTTCTTTTTAGTGGGTTTGCTTAAATACAGGACTTGTGTGTGATAAAAACACTGTGATTAACTCCAAAGAAAAGCTACATTTGGGGCATCAGTAAAGGAAGGCACATTTCAGCTTAAGCTGATTGAGTTGATAAAATTTTCCTACAACTAACAATTGACTCTTGGATGTGACTTTTCATAGCTGTTCTTCAGTTTCAGAACAAGAAGGATTATTGGCAAGCAAGTCTTACTTTGTGCATAATAAAAGCCATGGAATGAAACTGTGACATTGGTTTCCCCTGCAACTGCAGCATCTTGTTTTTGAGGGTGGTGTGTTTTGTTGTTGCTTCTGAGGGCCTGTTGCGCATAGAATATCAACATGTATTCTCTATTATGACAAGTTTTGTTGGGGAAATATTTGGTACACTTATAATAAAGAAAATTCCCATCAGTTCTGTAATCTTTCAGCACCAGAGGGAAGGACACATGTTTTGTAGCCTTGCTGCAAACAAGTGTGGTGAGGCTGTCAGCAGAAGATTCAAGACCTGAAAGCAGGTTTTGAGGACTGAGAGATGTAACCCTTGATTTTTGAAAAATCTGTCTCCTGTGGAAATGCATATGAAACTGAGTTTGAAATGTGGAATAACACAGTGGATTAGTGAGGTGCTGGAACAAGGTGTGTTTATTATCTTTACTGATCTAGACAGGGGGATCAAGGACACCCTCAGTAAATTTGCAGACACCACCAAATTGGCCGGGAGTGTGGATCTGCCGGAGGGCAGGAGGGCTCTGCAGAGGGGGCTGGACAGGCTGGATCCATGGGATGAGGCCAATGGGGTGAGGTACAACCAGGGAAAGTGCTGGGTCCTGTCTTTGGGCACAACCACCCCCTGCAGCTCCACGTGAGGTTTAAACTGGATATTGGGAAAAAATCATTCACTGAAGAGTGGTCAGGCATTGGGATGAGCTGGAACCCATCATCCCTGGAAGTGTTCAAAAACAACCCTGTGGATGTGGCACCTGGGGACATGGTTTGTGGTAAATGGTGGTGGGTCAGTGATTGGACTCTGTGATTTTTTCCAGCCTTAAAAATTGTGTGATTCTATGACTTTGCATTGTACTTTTGAAAGACCCTTTTGAATATCCAGTGTTTGGCAATAAAGAGGCAAAGCTCAGTTCTGCTTGCAAGGAAAATGCTTCTTTAATTAACCAGTTCTGTGTTAAATGAAGCGCCGGCTCACAAAAAGTAACACGTAAAGATATTTAATTATTAACAGGATTTTTTTTTTTTTTCAAAGGGAGAGCTTCTTTAGCTCTCTTAGTGCATGAGTCTGTCCCAATATCTATTCTCATACCTCTTTCTGATGGTGCCCATTGCATCAAAGGCCAGTTGCATATATTGTCTCCGGGTCCCTTTGTGCAGTTGTCACTTTGCCCTGTGTGACTGGTTTGGTGCAAAGCTGGTTTTAATAAATGAAATGCAAATGACCTTGTGAGGTCTCAGTCTGGCAGAACTGTACATTTGAGTAATGAAAAAAAAACCCCAAACAATGCCAAAAACGGAAGTATCTTTAATAACTGCTTCTGCTGTGACTTCCTTCCAGCTGAACAGAAAGCTGTGGTATTTCTAAATCTTTATGTAATGTGATAGGCAAGTCCTACAGGGAAAAGACTATGTAAAAAAAGCAAAACTTCCTCACTTTGCATTGCACTCATCACACTGAATCAGAATAGGCTGCTTTTATCACTTGCTACTTAAAATACCAACTCAAATACTGTTGAATACTGTTCCTTCTGTATAACTTCTTATCTGGAAAAGGAATGTAAATGACAAGGTCAGCTGCATGAGAAGAAAGCATAAAGTTGCTGAGGGAAGTTGAGTGACATTTAAAAAAATTAAAAAGTGGTCACTCATCCTTTCATTAATTACGTTCTTTAATTAATTTTGTTTTTTAAGGAGAGCATAACAAAAGTGTCACTGTACTGCCAGGAGCTCTGCTGGCTGTGGCTTCTGCTGTGGTTAGTTTTGTCTTTCACTTCTATTCAGACAGAAATGAGTATTGGTGCTGTTGTAGAATATTTGCTGCAATGATCCAGTTTTTATGGAAATTTGGGCTTGGTATGGCAATAACAGCGTGAGCTCACGGAAGGAAAAAATCAACTCCCATCTGGCAGATCCTTCTGTCTGTAAGGCTTTAGAACAGAAGTGGGATTAAGAAGTAGTACCTCTCACCTCCCAGTTCTTGTGTTTTAGGAAAAACAAGGAAGAATACAAGTACGCTTTTTTTTCCCCCTGGGTTTAATGCAGTGGCATTTGACTCGATCTTTCCTGCCACTTTTTTTTTTTTTCTCAAGAAAATCCATGGGACACTACTGCTGGTGACTTCACCAGACAGTTCTGCTGTGCTGCTGCATCAAGCACAGAAACTGGATTAGCCATGCATGTGCCAAACTGCACCATACTTGTTCTCTCTGCCTGCTTCAATATGCCTTCTTCAGATAAATAAAGCTGTCTTTACACCAAAAAAAAAAAAAGAAAAAAAAAGAAAAAAAGAAAAAAGAAAAGAAATTGAAATAACACGGATGAGCTGGGCCAAGTCACTGTGCTGGTCTCTGTGCACAGACCTCACAGCTTCACGTGAATAAAAGTTTCCCTGAATGTTTTACCTCTTAATTCCCTATCACCCTAATTTCTTTGTTTTATGAAACAAACCAAACAGCAGTACTAAGAATAACAGTTCTTTCTGGAGTATCTCCCAAAGAAGCAGAAGCAGTAACAGAATTCTGAAGAAAGATTACCTAAAGCATGTGTGTAGGCATTAAAACACTGTCTGACAGCATCCTGACCCAGCCAGATTTGCTTTATTTCTGTGCCCCCGGCCAGCAGATTTTCTTCTAACCTGGAACTCTGCTTAAGTGCATGTTTAGTCTTCCATCTAAATAGTTATTTACCTTTGGGAAGAGGTATTACAAAAATAAATAAATAAGCACTACAGGTTTTAGGCTATTACAGACTTTGTGATATCCACATCTTCAGAGCCTTGTAGAATTTTCTCTGGAAGAGAAGCAGTTTTTCACAGCCACACACGACCAACCCCAGCCTTGCTGTCAAACTGATGAGTACAGATCTGCAGGTTCATGGTTTTCTTACACACCTTGGCTTGTTGTGTAAGCAGCTTCCTGTTGGAATGAGGCTGTTATTGCTTTATATCCCCATGATTCTCCTATCCCCGTGACTTGACAGTTACAAAGAACATTGTTAAATAACATGCTCACAGATAGACTGGTCCACAGACAGAATAAAGAAACTTAATGGATTTGGCTTTGTGTACTAAGCTTTCTTTCCCCCCACAGAGCACACACGAAACATCAAATAATTTCTTGTCTGATGGTAAATACCCAGAATACCTTGAATTTTATGAATAACAAATTATTAACCTTCCTGCTACGTCTTCCTTTTGATTTTCAGTTCCTGCAGGGTCTGGAAAACAAAGCACATGGTGGCATAGCCATCCATGCACAATTCTAAGAAATTCATCTGTTCCGAGGGGCTTTGTATCCCTTTCTAATTCTGGCAGCTTTTGGTAATGAGATTTTGTGTAGTTATTTAAAATAAGTAAGTCTGTCTACATAAGTGCATCTCTTCTGGGAGTGAAGAATTGCTGAATAAACTGGGCAGAAAACCAAGGGGAAGTAGATAAAGCCACCCAGGAATAAGGTCTGGTCTTTACACTCCAAATTCAATTTGGTCGCCACGGAAGGCTGTGTGTTAAATCCTTTAAAAGGTGCCTCAGTGCTGCCATGAGAGGTCAGGGTTTGCACACGCTCTGCCAAATCCTACCTGTCAAGCTGGAGTTTCTGCTGCTTTAAAATAGAGCTGTTCTTCATGCAAGACGAGTCCCTGCTTCCTAAAACTTATCTGATGATCTCATTCATTATGTATGCAGAGCTTTCCCTATACAAAAGTAAGCTGTAGAGTTAAATTCAGCTTGGTGTAAATGCAGGGTAAATTCGCTAAGTTTGAATTGACACCAGCAGGATGTGCACTTCAGTGAAGAATGTGGTGCCCAATTTGTTGCTTCTGCAGGGAAAAGTACAATTTTTTTTTCCCTGAGTGCTATGTACTATAATACTTTTGATAGGAAGATTATTGCAATTTGTCTAATTTTTCTCTTGCACACGCTAGATTCATAACTGAACAATCTTCCTCTCAGACCTTCTCTGCCAAAAAGGAAATGGGTAAGATAATTTTCTAATCACTTTGTAGCATTTAAACAATGTGCCAATTTGTAGGACTCATTCTACACAAATTTTAATAATAAAAACATTGGTATAATGGACCTGCAGATAAAATCAAATGAGGAAATCCCATTGCTGTGCTTTAGGAAGCAGAAAGAAATATTGGTTACTGTCCAGCTGCCTAAAGAACCAGTACTGTAGGAACAAGAAATCATAAAAACAAAGCACTTTTTAAACCTGTTTTGCATTGTTAATAACCATAGTTTAATACTTTAAACAATAAAAAAGTTTGCATCACTTGATGATGCAACAATTAACATATTTGCAGAATCCATAGGGTCCCTGCTAACTAAACAAGTTTGGCAGCTTAGCAAAAGTCACAAATCACTGCAGCATCCACGACTTGAATTCGAGCAGTGATTTATCTCTCTGCAGTCATAGTCTGTAAATCCAAATAGCACATTCTGGGTGGTGGACGCTGCCCGACCCCCACGAGTCTGAGAAAAACCATCTTTAGTGCACGGCTCCTGCTCAGATCTGCCCCCAAATCACACGATTGTCTCCTTGGAGCTCCTCTTGAGGGGCTGCAGGCCCAGCAGGGACTGCTGGGTGGAGGGGACGTTGACAGACTTTGGGATGAGGAGCATCACCCGCTGATTGTTCCGACGCCACTCGTTGTACAGCCGACAGTGGTACCTGAAGGACACCTGGGGACAGAAGGGACACGTGCTGCCTTCAGCCACTGCATCCTACAAGGAGTTGGCTGGGGCTCCAGATGCCTTCCAGTGGGACAAAATGGGCAAAAAGCAGTGAAAAGAGACACCCACCATGGCGCAAGGTGCTACAGGAGAGGAGAAAAGCAGCCTGAGCCTATTTTACCTTCTCATTCCCCTTTTTCGCAACCCTGAAAAAATCAGACATCCTGCCTCTGCATTTCCCAGGACCTGTTGGCACACGTGGAATGAGAATTTGGGACATCCGGTCTTGTTTCACTTTGCTAAGCTGACAAGCAGTGTAATTGTGTGGATGGTGGAGGCTTGCAGGCAGCTGAGCACAGGGCCGTGTGTTCTACCTTGTAATATTTTACTGCTGAATGCATCGAAGTTGGGATTGCACAGAGGCAATGAGCTGGCAACGTGTGTGTCTCAATTTAGATTGTCACTGAATTTGGTTTTTTGTTATCAGATAATTCCAACCTTATTGTGGAAGAGAAATTTGTGGACTGCGGTAGAGATGCAAGATAGCTCGGCCCCATGTTTTTAAAAAAGTGGTTTACTACTTGTTTTAGTGGCAGCCAAGTCTTGTGGGAGTTGTAGCTGTTTAAGAGGGTGTATATGTGCAGGTTAAAAAAATAAAAACAACAAAGACCAACAACGAAGTGTAAATATTGGGGGAAATGTGCCCCTTGATGATTGTTCTTGAGCTGTGGGCCGGAGTTGAGCCATGCATTGTATCCTTTCCTTACTGCAAAAAAGAGTGCTTTTAAATAAATAAATTTACCTGTCAATGATGTCCTACAAGGGCTAAAAAAATGCTTCTTTTTTTTTTTTGCCTTTTTTTTTTTTAATTTTTTATTAGATCTTTTTACAGCTGTCTGAGGGAAACATATAAAGCTTTGGTTTACTAAGCAGTTCTGCAAAGACAGTTCTTCAGATTGATTCCCTCAACTTTCAACCTCCTCTATTCCAAAAGCATCCTGCATCTTCTGTTTCTGTGGAGCATTGTGTATGAAAGAATATGAGAAATGTCTTCTCAAAAGACACTACAGGAGCAGCAGCAATCACTTGGTGTAGTGAGGAGAGTAAAAAACACCCCAACATCTGCAAAGGTGGATGCCCTGTGAAACGCAGTGACAGCTTCAGGAGAGAGAGCTGGAGTTCAGGTTGAGTTTTCAAGCAGCAAAACATGAGGTTCTTTAACAGCTGCACTGTTAAGCCAGGCATGTATGTTATACAAGAGAAAGCAGAGTGTGGCCCTGAATTCTTAGTTTAAGTACCAATCTCCTTTTTGTGTCTGGAGCTTTCTTCCTGGGAGGACTAGGCACCTTTTTTGGTGAGTGTAAGAAATACAGAGTAAAAAACAACAGTGTTTTATGGATAACTTGTCTGTTCTAGGGGGAGGGATAAAACAGCTTCTGGGATGCTAAAAATAACATCCCTCCTGCTCACTGCTCACTGGGATAACTGTGGTGTGTAAATAATCTGTATGCCAGCTTTTGCCTCCAGAGAAGGAAAGTGATTTGTTGGAAGTAAAACGAAGTTTCAGTTCTCCTGATTTTCCCAGGACCTAAAGGAGTATTGTATCATCTTGTGTGTAATTTACCCCCACAGCACTCAGCCTCTTCCCTGCACAGCCACAGCCATGTAACAGGATTCTCCCACTTCCAAAAGTGACATGTGCTGCTGAAGAATTTGATGGAATTAACACTTCTGTGTGTGGGACCATTCCTTCCTGCATGACAAGGGGAGCCTGGAGCCCTCCCCAGGGCAAAGCCAGGCTGGGGCTTTCCTGTGTCACTGAAAGGAGGGTTATTTTGCTCCCAGCTTCAATCATTTGGTGATTCAGTCCCCTAAAGACCTTGCACTTCCCAGGTGAACACACTGCTTCCTTAGCCCATCCATCTCCTACTGCCCTGAATAGTAACTTAGAGTGGAAATACGGCTGTCCACAACTGCGTGGGCATCAAAGATCCTGAATTTCAATTAAATCATGCAAGGTGTGCATTTACATCAGGCTCACTATCACTACCATGTTCTCCAAGAGCCAATAGCACATTCCTCTGTGTGCTTTTGAGGGGGTAAAAATCTATAAAGTGAATAGAAGGCATTTTTGCCTCTTACTCTGCAAATGCAATACCCAGGAACAGGGACCAAAGCTGAGATGCTGCAGTAGCCTTAATAAGCAAGGCTGAGTAAGTCCATTTGTCATAGCTAATTAAATCCAACTGAAAAAATGCCTTTTACAACTTCCAAGAATTTTGGTGATGGTGAAGTCTTCTGTGGGTGAGACAGGGCGTCACTGTCACAAATGTGTAAATGAGACATTCCCTTTCGTAGCTTTCCTGAAGATACTTGTAAGGAAGTGTGGGATTTTCGTGTTCCCCTACACCCCCTTTTCCTCAGGGCTAAGCAACAGAGGTTTTCTTGCTGTGGGCTACATCTACTAATGGAGTTTTTTTTTCAAGTGCCAGCTCCTCAGCAGCTTACAAGGATCCAGATCTGCTGGAAGGGGTCTGGGTTATGGCATGGCCACCCCCAGTGAGGGGCAGAGCTGTGTGCTGGCCCTGTGGGATGTGGTCATGCCCTCACCACGGGCAGGATGGGTTTCTCCTGCCCCAGCAGCACAGCCTGGCACCATCACAGGAGCACTGCTGTGAGTGCCCCGCCTCTGCACCCACCCTGCTCTTTTTCCCCTTCCCACATCATGGACAGAGCTGTGAAATGTCAGATGAAGCAGGAACTAGGGGGTTTTCAGTGAACTGCTAGGCCATGGCTTGACAAATTTTGGCACCTGTCCCCTTTGTTCCCCTCGTTTGTGCTGGGCCAACTGCCTGTCGGGGCACTGGGGCAGAATATGATCTCAGTTTAACAGCTTGACACAGAGCAAAGATGGATTGGCATGCAGGTGACTCCTGCTGGGGTGCAGGATGCAATTTAACCTGCACTGCAAAGGCAGCTCTGTTTCTACAGACCTGGGCATGTGTGCGCTCTGCTGTGGACTTCCCACAGCACCACGAGCTGGAGGAAAAGCATGGGAAGCACCCACATCCAGTCCTTTTGAATTGTAAAATTTGCAAGATGTTGCATTAGAATAAAATCTGAATCCTCTGCGGCAGCCGAGTAGTTCACCTAAATCTTTTTTGTGTGTGCTGTGGCTTCACCCCTTGCACCTCATATTTGATGAAAATCCCTCCTGTAGCATCTGTCTCGAACTCCTCCATGCTACTTCCCTGTCTCCCTCTTGCTGTCCTCGCTGGTGTTTGGGGTTTGAGAATCCTTACCCTGAAGCAAACTGTCGTTCTGGTGTTCCAGGGAACTGGAATGGTGTGAAAACAAGAGGTTTTCTGCAGATGTAGTTTGCACTTGCCAGCACAGGAGTCAAAGAGAAGCAACGCTCCGTGCAATGGCCTAGAGCCCTCTGTGCAATCAATTTTCCCATTTGCTCTTTCCTTTATTCCTGTGAGTTAAACTAAATCCCCCAATACTTACTAGGGTCCAAAAGAGGTAAATAGTGAAGAGTGCCACAGTGAGTGCAATGAGGCCGACGGCTTCTAGCCTACTACTAAAGTGCAGGTGGTCCACAGCTCCTCGCAGGCACAGCCAGCCGGAGACGGTCGCCAGCGGGGTGATGAACAAAAAGCACACCATGTCCCCAAAGAGAGTCCTCTTCTCGTGCTGGGGGCCTGGGTTCCTCAGCCACTGCGGGCAGAACGCAGACAAAGGAAGTGTCAGCACAAGGAGGACGATTTTTCGCAAAGCACAGACCCACCCCTTGGAGGATTGAACATGGACCACATGCAGGACGTGGCTTTGGATGCCCCTGGGGATGTCTAAAGGTTTTTAGCTTTTTCATGCATTTGTGCATTTTTAATGTGTAACTGTATAATTTCTAGTACTTTCCCTACCCTCTCTCGCATTTCAGAGTAGTATGCTAACTCTTTCTCGATACATTCTTGAAATTCTGTTTAGTTGTATTCTCAAGAAGACAGCTTCTAACAAGGATACCTGGTTTTCCACCAGAATTTGAGAAATGTAACAAGATATAGGGCAAACAACCCCCTGGACCAACTCCAAGGGGCAGACCCTGGGGCAACTGGTCTCTTCTTGGATGTACCTACTAGATAGACTAATTAATTAACCTTATAAAAATTGTAGAAATCCTGTATCGCTCATGTGCATACCTGTACTTGGTGCACCTGAAAGCTTCCATTAAAGAGCTGCTTTTTACCTCATCACTCTTAACATTGCTTGCAAGGCTTTTCCTTTGTTTTTAGGCAATGCTAGAGACCTGAATTTCTCCACCTCTGTCTGTACCTACCACATCATTTATTCAGCTGTGGTAAAGGCTGCCTTGAGAAGTGTTTTATGTAGTGCAGCCCCTGGCATTTACCCACTGGCTTCATTGAGAAACTCCCTTCTTAATGTGTAAATGAGCATGCAGAAAATGCTTTAACATTTTGCATGCTATTTTAGGATTTTTTTTTTTTTTTTTTTACATTCAGCTCGTAATATTCGCAAAGCCATTTTCAACTTGTTTGCAGATACCCACATTTAAGCAGAGTTTGAGGCACACAGGGTTATTTTTATTAAGAGGATATTAATCTTGCAAAACAGAGTGCCTGAAAGTCAGCAGCTGAAGCAAAGGTTGGGATTGAACAGCTATCAAGCCCACATGCCCATGTTTCTATAAACAGGATTTGAGATAGCAGAGGTGAGAGGAGTTCCTACAACAGTACACTGAGGCCTTTTAATAAAAAAAAAGCCAAAACTCGTGACAGAAGTCAGTATTTGAACAGGAAAACTACCCAGCCCTGTAATTTTTGCCAACGTGAACTGCAGGGTTTGGTCAAACCTGCTCTGCAGCATCCTTTTATGGGTTTCTGGGGCCAGTAGAACCAGATGAGGCTCATGCATCCTTAAACTCTTTGGTCCTCTTGTTTCTCCAAGGATCTTATATGTGGCAGTAGAAGTCCTGTCCTTTCAGCTCCAGAAACTAAGTCTGAGGAAGCAATTTCATCTCTTCACCACTAAATTTCCGGACACCTTCTTAGGTTTTGTTTGGTTTTGGGGGCTTTTTTGTTGGTTGCTTGGTTGGTTGGTTTCTGGTTTGGGCTTTTTTGTTCTTCCCTGTTACAGTGTTGCAGCAGTGACTTGGAGGAGCAGCAGGACTCAGGAGTTTTGTCAAGGCTAAGGACAATGTGCAGGGTAATGAATATTTCTTATCTAGGTATCCCACTCCTCTATTAGTTCCAACCTCCACTTCATCCTTTCCCAATTTACCCACACCATGAAAACAAATACTGCATTTATCTCTCCATCTTTGTGAAAAACAGTCAAGAAATTGAGTGCAGCCAGGATCTACTCTGGCACTAGCAAAAAAAGACAAAAATCAGTAGACAAAATTGCTTCAGCCTCACCATCTCTCAGGTGGAAGTAATAAATAATCTACTTCTTTTTCCATAAGGCTTAACTGCAAAAGAATAACTCAGGAGCCAAAGATCCATCCTCAGGTACAACTCAGGAATTTAAACCACAAAAAATATGTTCACAGATGGTTTTTTTTAAGGATGTAGGCTTTTAACTTGTTTGAATACTTCTGAAATGCTAAGGAAGTGCAAAGTGCTTTAAACGAGCTATGTATTACAATAAGCAAAAAGTTGTAAGGGAAGGTGCCAGTTAAAGAGGGAGGTTCAATACTGGCTTTTTCTTTTCCTTAACCAGGGAAGATCATAATCAGCTGTGGAGAGTTCACTCCAACAAGCAGCTAAGCCCCCACACAGCCATTTCCTCACCCCTCCACCCCACCAGTGTGAGGGGGAGAGCAGCAAAGCAGAGTTTTCCTCAGCAGAACTTGTGCAAAATAAGGAGACATACAATTACATTTGAACACCTTTTTATTTTACTGCAGCTTTAAAGAGAATGCTGAAAACTGAGTGAAAGTCTCACACTACTTTCCTTGGAGCTTTCAATCCATTTACTTAAAAACAGCCCCAAGGGTGTATGTACAACTGTCCCAGGTTATATCTGGTTGCTTCTGAACAGGACTGATTGCAACCTTCCCCTTGTTCCATTTCCCTGAGTCCCTGCAATGTGAAACCACCAAGAAAACGAGAGGAACTGAAAGCACGTGAAAGCAGAGATTGGGCTTTTAAAGGTTTTAAAGACTTTGAAAAACTGTTTCGTGGAAAGCACTTGTTTGAAAGGCGACCTGGAAGAGAAATGCGAAGCATTTCTCCTTGACCCCAACAGGAATTGCAGGTGTTTGCCACTTTCCCAGGACAAAATTCAAAATTTTGGCACCTCTGCAGCTCAGGTAGTGCAAGAAATAGTTCCTAGTTCTGAGCAAGGAGGAAGAACACCAGGAATGCTGGGGAGGGAGCACACACATCAAGGCATGTGCTATTATGACTGTTGCTGGACACTGCAGAGCGCACCTGAATCAAGACAGCATTTTTCACTGTGCCATCTAACTTGATTGAAAGTTTGAGCGGATTAAAATGGTGTGAAACTGCTTCACAGGCTGACGGCTCCCTGGTCTTTATGCCTTGTGGCACATCAACAAAGAGTCAAACCCGAGCAATTCAAATATTAGATGAGGCCGTGACAGGCAAGAGTAGTATTAAATAATAAATAAAGCCATCACCATTCTACAGTCTAACCTCAAAAAGCCAGAAGGGTTTCATTAGCTAGCTCTGAAGTATAAGTCAAAAGCAAAGATTAAGCAATTTCAGTGGTTGTACAGATTTCAGTCACAGCACTTATTTTTCTCCTGAAGTAGTGCACACCTGCTTCTAAATCTGCTTCTGTTTCTAGGTTTCAGTCATTTGTTTTGGGAGTGGAATGGGCACTGTCAAGTTACTTTATAGCTAAAAAGCCAAGTCAGCAAATTCTTTTGTGCAACTCATACCCACACGGGGATCCTAACAAAGCCCTGAGCTGATTAATTACTGTGGCAGTATGGTATGGACTACCCTGCTGGCCAAGAACGAGATGTAAGAACAGATGAAGCTGTCAGATCTGCACTGTGACATTCTGAAACCTGTCCTATTAAAATGTGTCAATGTGCCCAATTATTTCTGCAGAAAATTGAGACTCTCAGAGTGATAATTTCCATTTAGAGGAGAGAAGAAAGAAAAAAAAGAGGTTATAAAAAGGGTCATGTTTGAAGTAAAATGCTGGCCTGCCTGGCGTTTTGTGAAGTGCAATCTTAAAGTGATCAGTGCTCCCTGCTCCTGATCCACAGGCAGAGAGCCGGAGTAACAAGACATGAAATGAGTTCAACAGTGGCAGCAAAAATGAATTCCAGAACTTTAAGTGCAGCACCTGATGCAAAACCCAATCTTGGCTCGTTACTGAGACAAGCCAAGAGACCCTTTGAGAATCCAGCACCTAAGAGGGATGGGGGTGCACGTTCATCTCAGCAAAGTCACCCTCTAAATTCATCTTGGGGAAAGCCAGAAGGGAGAACTGAAGGGGGACATTGCTTAAGCTAAGGGACAAGGTTGGGTAAAAACAAATGGATAACAGTTGTCCACAGATAAATTTAGGATAAGAATCAGGAAAAAAAATCCCCATCCTTCAGAGGATCCAGCTCTGGAACAGCCTCCCAGGAAGAGCAGGTTAGGCTAAAACCCTCAAAAGCGGACACAATTTTGAGAAGGAGGTTGGTTACATTCTGAAGGAGATTTTTGACGTACTGCGTTCGACTTGACAAAACACTGTGAACACACCTGGGGCTCCTTCACCCCACACACGTAATAGAACACAGAAAGATTTGTTGCAGTCACTTCACAAGGCAGAGCTGAAATTGGAGAAGGAAATCACTGGAACAAGCAGCAGCCGAGGACCAGAACACCCTGGAGAGGCTCAGACCCCGCATTTATCCATCCTAACCAAAATGAGCTGCCGGCAGAATTCTGCTATAAAACACCTCCACAGTGCCTCACCACTGCCAAAGGCCAGATCCTGGAAGGGCTCATCTCTATAGGTCTAACTTCAACTAGATGACTCACAAATGTAAAAGTGAAGTGTGTGCACAGTGTTTTTTCTAATCGGATCCTAAGGCTACAATCTGTTTCTGCTGGAGAGCCCCTTCTAGTTCAGTGCATTTTTTTTTCTTGGAGAAGTGATTTTAAACATTGCTGGAGTTACGCCACGAAGCTGGGGGGAGAGGACAGGAAGGAATTATCTCCCCTAAACGCATTGTCCTTTGAGCTAAAAATAGCTCACTGCACATCAAAACTTATCAGTTCATTTTGTCGTTCTCACTGCTGATGGCTCAGCAGGGAGTCCTGGTGGAAGCAGGCTGTACACAAGCTGAAGTGCTGGAAATTACTGTGGTTTCTGGTTTCGTGCCAGCAGCGACCAGTGGGAGCATTTTGCCTTGGGCTTTAAGCACAGAGAGGCTAATATTGCCTGGGTTTTTTCAAGAATATTTCCCTGGAATGAAGAACATTTTTACAGCCCAGGAGCACCATTTATTGCTCCTCCTCCTCCCGTTTATTGCCCTCCACTCCCCCCCCCGCCCCAAAAAAATTGCATCTGAACAATTTTTTTTTTCTGACACTATTTTTACTTCAAATGTTCATTTTAACGTTTTCCAGTGAAATGTTTTGCAATTTGGCTTAACTACATGTAACTCAAGAATAAAACCTCCCAGACTAGAATGGTATATATGCTAGTTTTCACTGTCATGAAACATTTTGGGTGACTTGAGACTTTCCTGAGTTAATGTTTTGCCAAGGAAAACAAACATTTGACAGTTACTTTTTGGCTGAAAAAAATACTTATGCTTCAGTTTTTGGGTTTCCTCCTTATATCAAACATTCAGTTGCTGGCACGGTGATATTGTCTTTAGCAGATTATTTTAGAAAGGTTGTGGTGACAGCTCACAGAGATGTTTCTTTGGTCTTAAAGGCAGAGGCCTGTGTATGTGACAGCTGGAATCAAAATTATTTGATCTCTGTAATGTTATTGTTACAATGTTGTGGCCCTTTTGTAAATGAGTCTGCTCTTTTTTAAGTTTAACCCCTATTTTAACTCAAATTCCAGGGAATATTTTAATTGTGGATGTCTCAATGAGCCAAGGATTCTTTCTGAAATAGCAAATGAATTTTGCTATTGTTTGCATGTTTCTGAAAGGGAAAAAATTACATTTTCCATCGTAAGGATGGTGGATGAGAAAACTTTAAATTTTTGTTTTGTTTTGTTTTCTAGAAAGGATAAACCACAGGACAGAGAGCTGGTGTTTTTCCCCACTGGAAACAACACTGGCAAACTGGTGACAGGGGATGGGGAGAAGGCTGAGGCACCCAACAGCTTTTCTGCCTCGGTCTCCAATGGCAGCCTCTCCTCCCACCCCTCCCGAGGGGATGGAGAGCAGGGCGGGCACTGGGGGGGAAAAAGCTCTCCCACTGAAAGGAGAGATCCTGCTCAGGGCCAGTGAGGAACCTGACCGGGCACAAGTCTGGGGGACCCGGTGGGATGGAGCCCAGAGTCCTGAGGGAATCGGCTGGTGGAGTTGCCAAGCCCCTCTCTGTGGTACTGGAAGAGTCCTGGCAGTCGGGTGAGGACTGGAAAAAGGGAAATATTGCACATGTCTTCAAAAACCATGGAAAGGAAGACCCTGGGAACACCCACCTGTCAGCCTCCCCTCTGTGCCTGGGGAGATCACGGGATGGACCCTCTGGAAGCTCCGCTGAGGCTCGTGGAGCACGGGGAGGGGATTTGGGACAGCCGGCATGGCCTCACCAGGGGCAAGTCCTGCCTGACCGCCCCCATGGCCATCTCTGACCGGGTGACCACAGCAGTGGGCAAGGGAAAGGCTACGGGTGTCATTTACCTGGGCTTCTGCAAAGCCTCTGAAAGGGTCCCCCAGAACAGTCTTGTGGTGGATTTGAGAGATGGACTGCTGGAAGTGCTCCAGGCGAGGTTGGACACTGGGGCTTGGAGCAGCCTGGGATAGTGGAAGGTGTCCCTGCCCATGGCAGGGGTGGCACTGGATGAGATTTAAGCTCCCTTCCAGCCCAAACCCTTCTCTGATTTTATGATGCACAAAGCTCCACCAAGCAGCAAGATTATTGTGGCCCATGGATGTGGTGTCCAGTTTCTGGTAATTCTGGTAATCAGTTTCTGGATTACACGCACTCAGCTTCTAAAACAGGATTAGCAATTCTCTGGTAGTGAAAACAAGTAGCAGAGCTTGCTAAGTGGCTCTATAAAAATCTGTGAAAGTCCTTGCAGGTCCGATTACACAATACTATATTTTTTTAGCATTAGTCTGGCTCACTGCTGTTCTGTTTTCCTACTAGCCACTTTTAATTTCTATTTCTGGAGGTGCTTGCATCGGTTAAAAGATTTCAGGATGTGTCAAGAAAAACAAGATTTTGTGGGACTATGGGAAAAACTGTGTTTCTTTCTATCTGTGTATTTTTCCAATACTCCCATTTTATTTTGGGTGACTATCTTCCCAGTTAGGCAGACAAATATATGCTTTCAAGAAAATTTTAAAAATCACATTTCACATTTTAAAACAAAAGCAAAACAGATTTGCTATTGGCAACACTTCTTTCAACACATTGTAAATGTCCTGATCTACAAGCTCAAATATACGGGAACTAAAGACATGATAGATAATAAATGCTTGATAGGTTTACAAAAAGACAGATGCAATAAATCTTAGCACTTCTATTTTTTTATCTTTGAAAACTCCCAGCATCTTCCCCCAACCTGCTCATTCTTGAAGTATCTCTGATTGTTCATTTATTTCTCCTGGAAAATTTCCTCGAGTTTTTTTGCCCTTGATTGTTATAAATTTAGCCATGTGCAGTTACAGATGTGATGGTTTGAACAAGTCTGTTCACCGACAAGTAATTTTAATGTATTTTTTTTTTATAGGGAGTGGGTTGCTCTTGTTTGCACTCTTGCTGACAGTACCGTAAGAAAGATTTGTGCATTGTAGCAAATCCTTGCTGCAAGGAACATAAAACAACTACTTAATTTCTCTTTAAAGGAGAAAGAACGTTCTGGTTGGGTCTCCGAATTTCGCTACATTAGGAATAAATAGATCCAAAAAAATGCGCCTTGGAGAGTTTATGGTTTTAAAACTATGCTGGGGAGTTTATTATTTATTTTTCTTAATACTTTAACTTAGACATATTTCTACTGGAAATATAAATGCCTGATTCAAATTCTCCTTGTGTCTTGGTCTCAGGGGGATTATTTTCACAGCTGAAGACAACTAGGCCCAAAAATGTCTCTATCACCTTGCCCTTTTAATCTGTCCTTTTTGGGCCAAGAAAGGAAGGAGGACAGACACACCTTAATTATCTGCTCCCAGCCCTAATATGCTGTATGGACAGCTGCAGTCCCTCCAAACTTTGATTTATTAAAGTTTTCCTGGTTGGTGACTATGCTGAGGAACCATTTATTTTCCTCCTGGCTTGAGGCGTGATCCTTTTCCAAACTACCTGCAGCAAATCTGGTGTCTCTTCATTACAGTAATGTAATGCTAATGACTTGCTTCACTGAACAGTGGAGAGGAAAAATAAGTAAAAATAATCCCAACAGATAAAAACATCGTGACTCGAAGTCTTGCAAAGGAAATAAATTCATATTTCAACGAAAGGCTTTGGGAAGTTTAATTTATAGTGTAAGCTCATCCTAACTACTTCATGCATAGGTGTACGCTTTAGAGGGTTTTTAAATTTATTTTACCTTACTGATATAAGCTCTACAGCCAGCAACACAGTGGGAAAAACTGAAGTTAATTTCTGCCCAATATTGCTGTGATTATCTTGACTTTATTTTTTCTCCTAGTCATGCTGTTTTGCTTATGAGCTTTGTATTGTTAATGAAGTGCTTTCTGTTTGTTTGCCAAAAAACAACCAAAAAAAATGAACCAACAGATACCAAATCCTCATTGTTTTAAAACATATAAGTAACTTACAAGTAATACAAGCCTGACTTACATGGTCACATAATACTCTTATACCATTTTTATGTTGTAGCTGGTTGTTCCCTAGCATTTTATTGCACATAAATATATTTGTACTGCCACGTTTTGTGCCTGCTTCTCTACTGAGCCAGGTGGAAGCAACACAGACGCAATATGGAAATTGAAATGAAGATGATGCATAATACTCAGGTAAAGCTTGACTAATCTTTATGCTGAAACACAGCAAAAACAGCTACGTGAATAATACCACACATTCCTGGTGCAGATTTCTTCCTGTGGACTGGCTGCATTAAAAAGGCAGCTTATATAAAACTGGAGGGTCCATAAAAGTCAGTAATGGAATTACCGCAATTTGAGATTTCATTGTGCTGGTTTTAAGGTCCTTGGCTGGCTTGTCACAAGGGATATCAAATCTGTGCATATCAACCACCATAGCAGAGACTTCTCTTTCCCTTGGTACATGGTAGAAGGGGTGGGTTCAGGCCTTGACTCCTCAAACTGAATTTTGCAGCACTGTGAATGCTGAAGGAGAGGTTTAATCACCACCATAGTGCCTGATTCACGTTCCCAGCATGCAAACACAATTCTTCTGGGGAGAATAATATGAGTTTAAAAAAAGAAACAAACCAAGAAGCTTCACAAATTTATGGCTGAGAGAATGGATCTGCCTGACAGATTGTACTACAATTGCCTGCCTCTCTGGTTGGGTTTTGGGCATCAAACAGCCAGCACATTGCACACATCTAGGGAGAAGATTGTCCTTTGGCAAAAACGTATATCCTGTGGCAGAGACAAAGGAGATGTACAGAGCTGTCTCTGGTCAACTCCTCTGCTGTTTCCATAATGATGGAGACAGAGAGGAAGGAATACGGCTGAACCATCAGCCACTTACTTCATTTCAGGCTCACTGTTGCTGCAGCCTCTCGTGCTAACAGCAGGACTTAATTCACATATGACATTTCTAGATAAAACAAGTAAAGTACCTCAACTTGTTTCCTCTGAAAGAGATTTATTCCACGCCCATGTCTAAGCCGCTAGGAAGCAGTGATCAATCCAGTGAAGGGATGAGGAGAAAACATAATGTAATGCTGTTTTCTTTTCTTTTCTTTCTTTTTTTTTTTTTTTTTTTTTGGGGGGGGGGGTCCTTTAAAAAAGAGTATAATATGTCTTGGAATAGTCAGAAATACCTTCTTTGGTTTTTTTCCTGCTGGAAGATCTCTCAGAGAAAAGATCGATATGATGACTGATTGCTTCAAGCATTTCTTCACTACTTGTCACTGACCCCTGAATGGGATGTATTCTCTCTGTGAGATAGGGCCTGTTGAGGAGTTACTGGATAGGTTTTTAGAGTCTGTGCTCTATAAATCACTTTATGAGTACAATAGTCCCTCTTGACCCACTAAAATGCATTGGTAAAACTCATCATTCACCTCAAGTGAAAGGAGGACCATTTACTCTTTCCATTATCTAGGTCAGGGGAATCTTTGGCGAACTAATTGTCTCACTAAATGAAGGGAACTTTGACACCTCACCCCAAACCTACCCACACTGTGGTGTTAAAAGCAGGTGGCCACTTTGGCTTGTCATTTGTCCAAATGTTACAGCAGGGTTTTTCTGAGAAATGGTCCTGATAAACCTCCTTGCATGTCCTCACACTCTAGGTAACACAGAGAGACAGGCATGAAAGCGCTTTTAGGACACAGAGGATGAGGGAATCTGGCAACTTGCACCTGCTTTAGTCCTGCTTTGGGGACTTTCAGATGTGCTGCAATTATTTTCATGTGGAGGTCTTTGCATTTCAAAGCACCGTGTATTGAATAAGTAGAAACTTCCAGGACAAACTTAAATTACACTGACAGAAATCAAGAAGTTTGATTATCTTCCTGCTTAATTTGCCCCCTGGCATACATCTCACTGTAGTTACATTTTGTCTCTGCTTCTCTCAGCTTTAGGAGTACATCTTCAATTCCCTTCTAAACTGAGAACATATTCCTTTTATAAGATCACAAAGGATTGGGGGTTTTTATGACCTCTCCTGCAACTGAACCCAGCTGTTGATTTCTGCACTGAAATACTGTGGGTGTAAGTAGCTGAGAAGGCAGAAAATATTGAGTAGTAAAGATAAAAACATTTAACTATATTTCAAAAATATTCTTGCTCTGGTTTTCCTTCGTCCTCAGCTGAGAAACAAATGGCAGGTTTACCATTATTACTCTAAATATCACTGTTGTTGTTTCTACTATTTATTATTGCTTTTGACAAAAAGAAGCCTCACTTCATCAGGGAACAATCAAGAAACCACAGTGCCCCAGCCTGAGCAGGGTCAGCTTTGCTTTCAACTCCTACCATCATAATTTTTAATACTGTACCTCCTTCCACCAGTTTTGACATAGTTTACAGGAGCAATTATGATGCACAGGAAAGATATTTTGTCCTGAACCCAAGCTCCGCGTGTAGGTGCCTGTGTCACCAGCTGGTACAAAATTATGCTTCTCATTCATTTTGTCAAAAGTTATTTTGATTTCTCTTTTAATTCCAACAGAAACCATAATTTAACTTTTTCTTTTTCCAAAATAAAATGAGAGAGGAAAAAGGTCATTAAGAGTGTCAAGAGATTGACCTTGATTTGGTTTCTTTTCTTTTCATGAGGGCCAGAAATACCCTAAAACCTGGAAAACTTCGTGAAGCTGCTGTCTATAGTTGGCAAAACCTGAATTTTCGTCGATAAAAGAGAAAAAATTGTCCAATTCATTGTTGAACCTGGCACATAGGCAAGAGGAGGCCAAAAGGTCACTCACAAATGTCTAAACATGCCAGACACTGAACAAGAACAAGTCCTTCTTGAGGGCTTGACATGGAAACCGGGTTTCTAAGGCTCCCAAGCTTGTTACATCTCTCTCAAAATAAAGAAGAAAAAAAATTCCTGACCTATACTTAATATGCTGAGTCCAGACACTTGTCTCGCACTCCACAGAAACTGCTCCCTACCTCTCTGCCACCCTCAGCCAGGCTAGCTGGCATTCCAGGAATTTTCTGCACACCATTTCCCAAATCTTCACTCTGGTTCAGGGTGAAGAAAATGCATTGATCCCATTCTTCTCATTCATTTGGAGCTGGTCTGAAATGAGGAGTTATGTTATTTCCTGCCCTTTCCCTAAGCCCCTGCCCTCGTATTTCCAAACACCAAAACTCACTTTGGCTCCAGTGGAGCCGCAGGGGCTTTGTGATGCCTGTATAACAGCAGACACGATTTCATCAGTAAAACTAAGATTTCAGGGCCGTGTCCCATGTACTGACCTCCACCAGAGGCCTGGGCTTGCGCTCCACTGCAAACCTGAAGTGGCAGAGCTCGCAGTAGCTGGTGTTGGAGGACGACAGCCAGTGCTCCAGGCAGCTGCGGTGAATGGTGCCCAGGGTCCCCGTACACTCACAGGGGGACAGCAGCTCCTCGTGGCTGCTGCCCTCATGGCAGATCCTACAGATGGGACGGTCATTGAAGGGGCTGCTGCAGGAGAGGGAGAGAAAACTGCTGGTCAGTGCACGAGGCTGTGGTATAGCCTTTTTCTCTGTCATGGAGTAACAGCGTGGGAAATATTTGCATTTAAGAGTACTTTGCTCTGTAATTAGTACTCCAAGCTGCTGGGCTAATGGTTTAAGGCATTTTGGTATTCTTGCTTAAAATATCTCTTCTGTCGGGGGAAAAGTGCAGAGTGAAAAACATCAGAGTGGCAGATGAGAGGCAGAAGAGCAAGTACTTCTATGCTTCTGTATTTCCCAGCTCTTCAGACAGCAGCAGTGTAGCCACCACAAGAAACAGCAAAGTGCACCAGGGAGATTTTAAATCTGTCCCACCTGGGCACTTCTTGTTGTAGTGGTGATCCTCTGACCTAAACATAATTTTCACTGGCCAACAGCAAAGAACTCCTGAAAGAGCAGCACCTCGCCCTGTAGTACCGCGAAGGCAGGGCCACAACTTCAGGAAAGCACGTGCAGGCAGAAAGCTCCTGTCCCTGGAAAGGGTTTCCCTCTCTTTGGGACACCCCACAGGGAGGTCAAGTAGTGATACAAACAGACCTGAGAAGGACTGTGCCAAACATATCCCTGTTGTGTGGTTGCTGCTGGGTATTTCTTCTGCACTGCTTTAAGATCCATGAAATGTTTCCAGCTCACCACCAGCGAAGACAAATTTAATTTTGACCCAAGCATCAAGTTTGGATAAGGCCAAACCCGTCAGAATCCTCTTTCTTTCTTCTAATGAGAACAAAGGCAGCCTGAAGCAGGCTTCAAAGGCATCGATTACCCATATATTTCACCACTAATCTGCCTCTCTAAACCAGCGGCAGAAAGAGCTGGCCAATCACTCGGACAATGGCTGAAGCTGCGGCACTGGTGCTAGAAACAGCTTATCTGGCTGCTCAGCATGCCAGCTGGGGAAGCGTTTAGGAAGTGGGGTGCATTCTGTAGCACAGTCATGATGAAGCTGGGATGGGGGTCCAATCACACCAGACGGGAAGGGGCCCGTCCCTCTCGCTGTCCCCCACGTACCTCTGCACGGCGAGGGTCCGCACGACGGACGAGAGCAGCTGCCCATCCTTGGAGGACACCTGCATGACATACTGGGGACAGCTGCTGGCCAGGCCCCCGCTGGCACCGGGCAGGCTCTTGCCATCGGGGGCAGGTGGGCGCGGGCACTCCGGAGGGACTCCCGGCAGGTGGCTGCAGCGGCTCGTCCTCATGGCGCTGGGCACTGGGTCCCCATCTAGGCAGGAGGGAGGACAGGGAGGTGGTGTGGGGCACATCTGTCCCTGTCTGACCAACACCAGGCATGAGAAGGAGCATCCCTCACTCCCCACCCGAGATTTCCGAAGCCCACTCAGCAGAGAGGCAGCTTACAACCATGTCGTAGAAAAACTCTGCACGTCCCAGAAGAAGCAAGCCAACAACCCTGCTTTTTCCTCTCTGCAGACTCCTGAAGTCATCATAAATAGAGAGGCTGAACCTTTTGTCGCTCCCCCTCCAAATGTTTCAAAGGAATATACAATCTTCACCCCGTGCACTTTTAAATTTAAAGGTTTCAATTTAAAGGTGCCACTGTCCACCAACGGGAAAAGTTATGTACTGGAGGAGAAAATGGCTGATCAGCTTCAAATCCCCTTTGAAAACACTTCACTGCTGCGTAGTGTCTTCTATCACCAGCCCACAGCAGAGCACAGACCTGGCAATTAGTCCTGTACAGGGCTTTAGTCACACAAACCTGCTTAATCACAGCCTGCACGCAGAGGTAATTTATGCTACAAGGTGAGGCAGAAATCAGTCTGCCCACATCTCTCTTCTCTGCTTTGCTCCTTCTAGCATCACTGGGAGTGTGTTTTGCATGGTGCTTTCAGTGGTAATTGGGAAGGAAGGGTTATGCTGGGAGCAAGGAGCCTGGGCATGTAAATTCCTGATGTTTTGGTGGGATGCTCCTGGCTGGGTGGGTTTGCTGTGGAGGGGAGGCTGCGTGGTTCCACCAGCCTGTGTCCCTGCCCTCTTCCCCTTCGGGTCAGGCACCAAAAGCACACACACAGGGTGGATTAATCCCTCTGTAAAAGCAGGGAGAATTCCCTGGCATGCCTTGGGACACTTGGCTGCAGTCACATGTAAACCTTTGAGGTTGAAATGTTTATATTCCCACGTTAAAATCAGGAACTTTCCCCTCAAAAAAAGTGTTCTGTGTCACACGCCACGGCTGTGTGGTGTCAGCACTGCAGCTGAGAAGAATCTATAAAAACTGAACATTCAAAAATCCTTTAAACACGGGTGTTTCTCCAAGGGTTTAGAGGAAACCCTGTGATTTGACTCTGTTGGATCTGAGTAATAGCAGCACTAACCTTGGGAAGCCCCCTGAAGGGATGTATCTGGCAGCAAGATTTTGCAGCACGTGAGGACTGATGTGGATGCTGGACCACTTGCACCACAGAAGCTTTCACGCAGGGACTCGTATTCTTAGAAAGGCGTCTAAAATAGGAAAATGCTTTGGCAAAGCGTTTGTTTTGCAGGATTACTTCAGCTATTTTCAGACCACGCATACCCCAGGGAGCGAGCTGGAGACTGATGAGACAGCTTACAGGGGATAGAGTGTTCAGAGGATGGGGAATGGACTCTGGGCCTCGTTTACAATGAAAATGAAGCAAATGGCTGATGTCAAAACCATTAACATATAAAAGATGCAGACATTTCAAGAGAATAAGAGGCACGGACTCTCCAAGGAGACCATGGTGTTCAGCAACGTTTTGGTTTTAAAATCCATGCTGAGACTGTTTAACAAGAACATTCAGCTGCTGAGTAGCTGCTTCATTAAACTTAAAAAGCCTAAGAAGTATCATGCTTACAGACCCACGCTGCAGAATTATATATTTCTCTCCTGATTGCTTCACTGACCTCATTAAGTACAACAGTGGGTTTATAATTTCGAATAAAGTGACCATCCAGGCCTTTCCAAACACATCCATCAGTAACTCGATGAGTTTGAAGCATTTGCTGGAGCATCAGAAGATGCAACTAAATGCAAAGCTTTAAAGCACATGGGAAATAATCTGGCTATATCTCAGCAATGTTAATTCAAATTTCTGCCTACAGCACTGCATTGATATCCCACTCTGGCAGAGCAGATACACGTAATCCCTTTCTACCTCATTCTTTTTTTAAAAGGAAGCAGAAAGTTACAACATATTTCTCTGAATTCAGAAGAACCATTTTCACACTAAATCAGTGCACGTGCCTGAAAAGTAATACAATTATAGAATTAAATGATATGTGCTTTAATACTGAACCCCATAGTAAATAATGCAGGTTAGTTGTCCTGAGAAGTGCAGAGGTCCCAAGAAAACCTGAAGTCAAAGCTGACATTAAGGAATTGTAAATCTCACCAGCCACAAACCCCCAAAGTCAGTATTTACCCATATGTATGTATTATGTCAAAAAAGTTTTTCACCTGAAACAAATGGAAATCTGTCCAAGATGTCTCAATAAAAGAGAAAATAAGGAACAAAAACAGGATGATGTGTTTAGATAGTATTTATGAAGACAAGCAGTATTAAATTGGGGAAGACAGAATATCAATATTTACTCCAGATGCCAGAAAATTCTGAGAAAAGCGGCTGAATTTGGTGTGAAGAATGTATGCTAGTATTTAGCTCTTCTTTCTTTCTTTTCTGTGTTGCTACTAGTCCTGTTTTTTCATTTGTGTATATATTGTTTCATTTATATATATTGTTTCATTTATATATATATATATATATATGTATGGGTTTGTGAGTTTCAGAGTAAAAGTAAAGGTATTGCAGGTATTTTCTTCATGCAATAAGTGTAAAAACAATGACAAACCAGCCAATAAACTCGAGCAAATTATCTGAGGGCATTTTGAAGCTAGGCAGAAGATTCAAGTGCAAAAGACATCCTTTGCCCCACAATAATTTATAGGATGCTATATTCATATATTCCTATATCCCTATTTAATAGATTTATCACTTCTGTATCAAAAAACCCCCACAAGGCTCAACAAACACCAGCGAGCTCCCATCAAATTGCACTAAAATGAGATGTTAAAAACCAGCGTTACTGCCCTGAAATGGAATTTAAAGATGAAGCCATCTGCAGAACTGAAATACAAGTGGAATCCTTGTCACACTCTTTCTGACTGTGCATGAATTGACCTCAGTTCTCAGACCCACAAAGCATCATCAGGGTGATGAGCTAAATTATCACAGCAGAGCTTTTTTAAAGCAATGGTGGTTTCCTGCTGAAGCTGTGAGTGCCTGAGATTTGCACGAGCCAAAATGATCTTTACATTTGAAGCAGTGGGTTGCAAATATTGAACAAATACTAGTGGAATTGCTCCGTTTTCCTGGGTTTTTTCAGCATCTCTGCTAAGAAAAGCACTTATTCCACCTCTCAGTCATGGTTTCAAACTTGGAAACCCATTCACCTTTCTTATTCCATGTTCCCACAAGTCACCCTATTAGGTTCACGAAATGTGATGTGTGCTTGCATCAATCAGCTTCAAGGCTTAAAAATATGCATGAAAAACCACTAACATCCCACATGGAGACATTTTCCCTCGGAATACTGCATTATTAAAAACAAGACAGCCAAAAGAATAATACTAATACTACTACTACTAATAAGAGGAATAACAACAAGAACAAACCAAACAAAAAACAACAAAAAAACCCACCCCATACCAACAAAAAAATCCCAAATACTTACAAACACACAAAAATAATAAAAAAAATCCAAACCAAAAACAAAACCAAAAAAACATCCTCCAGTCTTCAGAAGCTTTCAGAAATGTATTTTTGTTTCCTATTTATGTGCTTTGACATACTTTTGCGCGGTTTACTCCAGAATTTTGGACCCCAGTGACCTGTGGACAGTTTTTCACTTGGGACAGGTCAGCAGATTTGGAGCACAGATAGAATTCTCTATCTTACTGCAAGCTGGAAGAATGGTGCAAGTCATGGAGAAGCATCTCCCACCTTCTTTTCTACAATCAATTCTGGCTGGTTACTCAGAATGCAAAACATTGCATTCTAAGTAATAAATTACTGTTTTCAAGAGCTGCCAGCAATGCAGTCATCAGAGGCTGTGTGAAAAAGGTGCTCTCCACTGGCTCAAGTGTTACAAGCAAAAGCATTACCTTTGCTTCTAGAAGAGGAGAACAGGAACTCATCTTTCCATCTCTGAGGTATAGACAATCATTTTGTGCCACCCTTTCAGGTGCTCCAGAGACCAAAGCACCCACTGCAGTCATTGGATCACACAGGTGCTGTGTGATTCCTGTTTCCCCTTTCCACCAAAAAAAATGCAGAAGATTCTGCAAAATTCTCAACTCCAGAGTACTGTGAAACCTCTTAGCTTTTTACCTATTAAGAAATCATACTGGGTACTGTGAAGGCAGAATGAACAGAGCACTTTAAAAAAAGTAAGAGCCCCTGGGGCACCTGAAAATCCTATTTTAGTGGACAAACATCGAGTTTTATGCCCATCCTTTCTCAAACACTCATACCTGGAGTCGTTTGAAAGGTTTTTTGACTCTTCCCTCCACAATCCACCACAAAGAGCTTCATGGGTGCCCTCCAGGTTTCAAACACAAAAATACTGAGTAAAAAAATTAGTGAAGTAACTGGAAGTTCCAGCTAAAGCTGTGGATGCTGCAGCTCCATGAGACCCTCAAGTCCTCCAGAGTAAAAAAAAAAAATTAATTTCTCTAAATCGAGAAGACAGATTCCTATATTTGATAATGACACGTGGCTCAGCACAAGGAGAGATAAAAGATGCTGCCTGACCTGTTCATTACGGAGCTCTAAAGCCCTCAGAGAGAGAGGCAGCACGAGGACACGGCACTTCTGGGACACGGTGATGGGAGAAGAGGGCTGGAGAAAATTTTTTGGTCAACAGTATCCAGCTTGCAATATTACACCACCAGCACCACCACCCAAGGAGCTGTGAGAGACCACTGAAAGGTGCAAGAGGAAGATGTGGTAATTGCTCACCAGCTGAGGAGGACAGATTTCACATTAAAGCATTTCGACGTACAGAAAGTAGCACAATACCAAGCCTGGCTGACGTTAGGCAATTTTACTCTTCTCCAGCCCACATTTTACCACTTTTTCATGCTGTAAACAGCATTTTCCATTCATCTGGTCTGACTGCAGAGAGCTCCAGGGGCTTTTAAAAACTACTACGCAGTAGGCTGCTTGTAAGGTGCAATTTTATAAACAAGCACATCAAAAAACTGAGTGCTGGTCTGAGGCAGCAGCACAAAGCAGTCCAGCACAAATAGTCCTTAAGAGTCTAACCATGCATTTAAAACTTCACTGCCCACCCATAAATCATTATTATTTTGTTATGTACTGAACCTTGAACCACTTTCCATGAGAGCAATAGACTCCCTTTTTGGCACTGCAACTCTAATAGATTGCTTTATACGCCTGCACAGCCGGTAACTTGGGTCATTTGCTTAGATTTGTATCCTTTTGTTGGCTGTTGGAATGAAAGTTTTCAACATGATAATATATACTATAAGTACTTGTGGTGGTGGCATTTTAGCCTTGCATTAATAAGAAAAAAAACCCAGAAGATACAAATATAGTTTACAACCAATCTGGAAATAGAATTTTTTTTTTTTTTTCAAAAAGAGAAATTTTTTTTTTCAAAAAAAAGAAATTTTTTTAAAGTATAAGGAAATACATGTATTTTCTTTTCTTGTATTAGTTTTTTTTCTAGCAGAAATGTCTTTCCTCACAGGTTAGGAAGGCACCTGCTCTAACATGTTCCTAAATTCCCTTTTTTCCATTGCCACATACAGTTCAGACCACCAGTCCTTTATTTAACCCCTTCTGTCCACAAACTTCATGCTTATTCTGGCCCCAGGACATGGCTTAAACCACAATTGCTTTCATATTTAGGCACCAAAAAGCAGTGAAAAATTAGTATCTGCTTATATACTCAAAGCTTGCAAATTAAGAGGCCCAAAAGTTTGGTTTTTTCACTCTAGAAAGTTCTAGATTCTCTTTCATCTTCTAAATGGTGTCACTTTATACAGATGAGACAAGCACTTTTTGGCTTAAAACCCATAAGGTGAGAATTTAATTTGCTCTCAGCAAGGGTCAAAGGACAAAGAACACCATTCCAGTCCTTCAAGCCAGGAGTCATCTCAAAAAATCACCAACCACTTTGTCCTGGACAGCAGCAGCATTTCCTCTCACAATGTGTTTTACTGACAAGGCACTTCCCTCAGCACGGGAATTGTAAAACTTTCAGCAGTCCCATTCTGTGCAAGCACCTCGTATTTCGTCAGAAAACCTGTCTTTTGCAATTTCCAACAGCAGCAGGAGTTTTAGCCACATCAGTCAGTGCCGCTGGACTCCGACCTCTGCTTCGTTTAGGTGCCTCATTCCTGGCGCTTGTTTTGTCAGAAAAAGCAAAATCCCTGAGTGCAGGGTGCTCATTCCACTCTCTGAGACTCACACTGCACCTGCATACAGCAAAGTGCACCAAGGAAATGGAAAAGGAGTTACACCTACTACACCTTGACGTTTTCAACTGTTTTTGCAGCAGATGGGGAGAATCAAGACAGTGTGAGGATGAATGTTTCTGTCAAACACAAATTCCTAAAGTCTTTCTTAAATACAAGGCCTTAGGAGGACGAGTTCTGTAAGATCTGATCCAAAAGTGCTGCATTTGATGGAATTGTTACTCTCAAAATGCCTCCAAATGCAGGTC
>VZRV01008398.1:0-13945 GCA_013398115.1 Falcunculus frontatus | reverse complement strand
TCATGGAGCGTCAGTCCCAGGTCTCCTTCCTGTTCGCCTATTCGCCGACATTCATCCATGGGGAAAATTGCCTACCCTCTGAGAAGAAGTAGAATCTACACCAGTGTGAACTAGCTGATAGAATATGTAAGATTGTCACAGGGTGAAAAATTTAGAGGTGTTGAGTTTGTTAATATAGTTAATAGATAAAAAGCAAAATGGAGGATTGTTGTCGTTCTCCAGAGCGTCTTTTCTTCTTCTATTACTCCATGTTCTGCGGCAGAGGTGGCTTGAGATGACTGGGTGAAAAATTCCGCAGTTTCTCTTCACATGACAAGGTGATTTAGTGAACACTGGTGGAAAAGTGAAAATATCTTTCGTTTTGGGTTTTCATTGGGTGGTTTATCTTTAAAGGATGGTGTAACCTTGATAATTCAGTTTTACTCTCACATTCTCTGCTCTGTGCTGTTCAGGGTCACACCAGTGACTCTGTTCCTCTGATAAGACTTAATAACCAACTATCTGAAAGCAAGAAGCGTGGAAAGTCCCGTTTATCTCCTGGATTCCAGGCAAAGACTCTGGAAAGTCTCCCCGGTTTGGGGAGGCATAATTAAGGCATGGAAAAGTGTCACTAAGGGAGTAGTTTCGGGAATTAATCCTTTTAACCTTAAGCTTTTTAGGGTCCATGCAATAGTAGTGATATACCTTTTTAACACTTGCCTTCCCTTCTTCATAAGTGGCTGTTTCTTTTTGGTAGTAAGAAAAGGCCATCCAAACATCATTTCACAATGGGATACCCCCAAGTCTGACCTGGGTTGTGTTCGGACCCTCAACAGTGCCAAAGGTAGACACTTCACCCATGACATCTGTGTTCAATCATCAATTTAGTTAAGGTCTGTTTTACAGTTTGGTTCATTCTCTCTACCCTACGTGAACTCTGACGATGCCATGGGGTATGCAACTCGCATTCTATTCCTAGAGCCTGAGTTATTTGCTGTAATACTTTAGATGTAAAGTGTGTTTCTCTGTCTGAGTCAATCTTGTTTATCATCCCATACCTAGGGACAATTTGCTCCAGGAGGGTTTTTGATGCTACATTAGCTGTAGGTCTGACAGCTGGGATAACTTCTACCCAATGAGTTAAGTGATCTACTATTACTAAGAAAAACTTCCATCTCTGCACTTGAGGAAGTTCAGTAAAATCCACTTGGATGCTTTGGAATGGCTGCATAGCCAATTCACGGCCTCCTGGTGTTTTACTTTTTGTCAAGTTATACACCTCTCAGTTACTTGCTTTGCTAATCCAAAGATCCCAATGCACCTATAATTCCTTAAAAAGTGATCACACAAGGCCCGAGTACCCCAGTGAGTCTTCTGATGCATGTCTTCTAATATCTTCCTAGTAAAGGGCATATTCAGTAACTGTGTTCCATTGGAGAGTTTCCATTTTCCCTGTTGGTCTTGCTCTCCCCTTATCTTACTTAACTCTTTTTCTTCTGCTTCATTAAATTTTGGAATTTCCAGTTCTTCCTTGCCTTGAGACAGAATCAACTTTTTCATTCCCATTGTCTGCTGCATCTCTGGCTTCTTGGTCTGCCAAATATTCCCTCTTATTTCTGGGGTTATTCCTTTTTGGTGCCCCTTGATGCATACTACAGCTATTTCCTTGGGCAATTTTTAATGCGTCTAAGACCTCTAAAATGAGTCCCTCATGAATCAACCCTTTTCCTTTCGTATTAAGTAACCCTTTCTCTTCCCAAATTTTCCCAAAGGTGTGCACTGCTCCAAACGCTTGTTTTGATTCAGTGTATATGGTTCCTTTCTTATGCGCTAAATATTCTAGTGCTCTCCTTAAAGCATATAATTCACAAGACTGAGCAGACCAGTTTGAAGGTAATTTCCCTTTTTCTATGACTTGCATATTTTCTCCATCAACTAAGTATATCCTGACATTCTTTTTCTCTATATACACTCTGATGAACCATCAACATATATTTTCTCTCCTTCTAGGAGGGCTTGTTCCGTTAAATCCTCCCAAACTTTAGTTTGATATTGTCTAACTTCTAAACAATTGTGTGTTAAATCACTCTTTGGTTCTCCATGTAAAAATTGAGCCGGGTTTAGACTTTTGTCCACCATCAATGTCAAATCATTACTGTCTATCAAAATTGTCTCATATTTCAACATCCTTGAAACCATTTTTCAGCTCTTTGATTTTACACATTTTGAACTGCATGAGGTGTGTACACAATTAGTTTACTCCCAAAAGTAAGTTTACAGCTCTCTTCTACTAGGATAGCTGTGGCCGCTATGGCCTGAATACATACTGGCCAACCACGACTAACTGGATCTAGCAGTTTAGATAAATAAGCTACTGGTTTCTTCATTCCCATGGGCTAAAACTCCATGGGCCACTCCATCCTCCACGTTCACATACAGATAGAAGGGTTTTCTAAAGAGGGTAGGCTCAAAACTGGTACTGAAGTCAATTTAATTTTTAACTCCTCTAGTTTGACTTCATCCTCTTTGGTCCACTTTATTTCATCCCCCTCTGTCAACTTCTCATATAAGAACTTTACTGTTTGAGTATATCCTTCAATCCAGAATTGACAATACCCCAATAATCCAAGCAGTTTCCCAACTTTCCTCTTTGAAGAAGGAGGGGGAGAGATAAAATCCCCGCAATCCTCTCAGGCTTCAGCTTTCGGCTACCTCTGCTTATTAAGTGACCAAGATACTTCACTTGTGGTTCTACAAATTGTAATTCCTTTTCGACACCCTCAATCCTTTTTCTCCAAGAAAACATAAAAGTTTTATAGTAGCTTCTGTAACTTCGACTTCACTTTCTCTTGATAGTAAAAGGTCATCTACATGTTGAGTAATCTGTATTACAGGGAAAGTGGGAAAGTTCTGTAATATTTCTTCTAAGGCTTGTCCAAATAAGTTCGGGGACTCGGTAAACCATCTTAACTGCTGTTTTCATCCAGTGCCTGGGTCTTCTCATTCAAAAGCAAAAACATTTCAACTCTCTTCTGCTAATGGGCAGGCCCAAAATGCATCTTTAAGATCTACAACACTGAACTACTGGTGCTGAGGTGGAACCGTACCTAAAAGGGTATAGGAGTTAGGTACCACTGGGTAGCGAGTCCGGGTTCTTCTGTTAACTTTTCTTAAATCTTGAACTAGTCTATATGTCCCATCTGGTTTCTTTACTGGGAGAATAGGGGTATCATGAGGAGACGTGCAAGGTTCCAATGTCCCATCCTTTATTAGTTCTTCTATTACTGGCTTTAAGCCTTCTCTTCCCTCTCATGATATGTGTTACTCACACACATGTGTAGGACATTCTTCTCTTTCAATTGTCACCCTTATGGGATCAATATCTAATCCTCCCCTATTTCCTTCCCCAGCCCAGACTTCTTTGTTAATTCTTCCCTCGTCTTCCTGGCAAAGTTTTAGCACTTTAGCTGTCATCCTCCCTTCCTCGGGTATGACTCCTATTCCTAATTGCATTTGCAAGTCTCTCCCCAGTAAATTGCAGCCTGCTCCTGGGATCAATAAAACACCTCTCATCCCTACTTTAGTTTCTCCTTTGATCATGATGTTCTTGATCACAGGAGCCTTAAAACTCTCCCCTTTCATCCCCATCACCTTAATAGTATCATTGCTTACTTTACACCCCTTTGGAATAGTAGAAACACAAGTTCTTTCTGCCCCAGTGTCAACTAGAAATTCTAATGTCTTCCCCTGGGGGCCTACTTTTAATATTATCAAGGGCTCCAAATGATATTTATTCCCCAGGAGGTAGAGCCCCTGACATCCCTACTATATTTCTTCCTCTTGTATTTTCTTAAACACCTTAAGGTCCCTAGTTCACTTCAGGCATTCCCTCTGGAAGTGTCCCTCTTTTTCACAATAAAAACACGCACTGTTTGGTGTATCTTTGCTGTGGTTCAGTTCTTGACCTCTGGCTCCCATTAGTGGTCCATTCCTCCCTCTTCCCCTGTTTCCCAGGGCACGGTATCTAGGGATCTCAATATTGGAGGGGCTCATATGTTTGGATGGGTTAACCCCTTGCATTGTAGCCACCATGATTTTTGCTTTACTTTTTGCTTTTTCTTCCTCTCTCTGCATGTAGACCTTCTGTGCTTCTCGTAACAGCTCATTTAATCCTCTGTCTTGACAATCGTCTCACTTGTCTAGTTTTTCCTGGTATCTGGCCAAGCATGTGTGACAAAGTTAACTTTTAATAACAGTTGACCGGCTGGACTCTTAGGGTCTATTGTGGAATATTGCTGTATACTTCTCCGAAGCCTTTCTAGCCATTCTATAGGGGTTTCTTCTTTTCCTTGCTGGCTGTCAAAGGCTTTGCTTACATTCTGCCCCCAAGGAGCACCTTCTTTTATTCCTCTAACTATGAGATTACAATAATCACCCATATTCCGCCTGCCTACCACATCGTGATTCCAGTTGGGAGAGGCAATAGGCATCTTCTGATCTCCCAGTGGACCCTGTTGGTTTTCTCTCTCCCAGATTCTCATTCCAGCTGTCCTAATCATCTGCCTCTCTTCTTGTGAAAATAAAATACCCATTATGGACTGAATTTCTTCCCAGGTATAAATACTGGGTCCCAAAAATTGGTCAAATTGTTCCGAGAGACCTATGGGGTCCTCTAATAAACCTTTCATTTCCTTTTTGAAATTTCTGACCTCCATGGAAGTTAAAGGGGCATTCACAAACCCTGTTCCCCCTTGGGCCCCTCCCAAGGGTACTTCTCTGAGGGGAAATAAACTGTCTCCCTCTCTATAGTTTCTTGTCTCTCCCGAATCTTCCTCCTCTTCCACCATCATTATCCTAGGTGTTGTCTTTTCTTTTGTTGGGAGGTAGCTTTCGGGGAATCCATTATCGATTGTTTTTTACCCTTCATTGAATTCCCCCTTGTATTCTGGGAGGGCCCTTTATTTGCTGGGGGAGGGGCTGTTGGGCCTGGATAAGGGGGAGGTAATACTTCTAGTGGTTCCTGCTTCTTTTCCTCCCTATCTTAATCCTTTTTAACTTCAGCCACCTTCAGCCACCTGTAGGCCAAATTTCTCCTTTTCAGCATGAGGCGTACTCACTCTCTTCTGGATTAATAGGTTCTTTAGCATTTACATAGATATTTAGAGCTTTGCAAATCCACCTTTCAAAAGACCCATACCTTGGCCAGTATAAATGATCCAGTCTAATTTCTTCCTTCACCCATTCAATCATGCGATATTAGATCATCTTCACTTTATCTTTCCCTTTTGTACATGAGTTATGTTCCCAGTTAGCTAACTTAATCCCCAGTGGACTGTCTGAGGGAATATCAGCTGGCATCTTCTTGCCCCCTTTTTTCCTGGGACTTGACTTATTTATCCCTTGTCCCATAATGTTTCCCCAGGGGTTCTCTCACTCGGTTTGTCCTTTAACTTCATCTCTTCACTGGCCAATTCCCCCACGGGAGATTGGAAACGCGGTTAGAAAGACTCCGCACTCACTTCACAGATCTGGGCTGCCCAGTCCGTGTCTCACACATACACCAGTCAAACCCCCGTAATCCTGCCCAACCAAACAATACTTGCAGTCCGTTTTCTTGTCTGGGTCTTTGTGCACGTGAATTACAGGTGACCGCAGTTTCCCTGGGACCTCCTTCCCTGCTTTTGCTATATGAGTCCCTTCTTCTCCACAGGATGTGAACCTGGAATTGCCAATAGTGCCAGAAGAAGCCGAATGAGCCATCAAATTCGGAGGGGCGTGCCTTTCGTTCGAAATCCCCTGTTGAAATCCTGTTTAACCCCAGAAAAGCAAAGAAAACTAACTCTCTGTGCATAAACTGGAAAGAACATAGAAGGTTCAAAATTTTCCCAAAAACAAGATTAAAACTAAACGAGGTTAGATGTTGTTGCCAAAAAATTGATACGTTTTATTTAATAGTAAAAGAGGCAAAGAGAAAGAAAGAGAAAAGAAAGAGAGAAAGAGAAAAGGAAGTGTGCGTAGGGGCTGAGGGGACAGGGAGAGAGTGACGGGTTAGGTGGAAGCATTATCACCCATCCGAGGGTCCCAACGACGTCTCGTTGCTCCCCTCCATCTGGTCTCCTGGTGGTGAGGGTCCCCTGTCACCACTGCCATGGCACGGCATGCTACCGCCACGCTGCTACATGCTACTACATGCCGCCACACACCGCAGAGTATAAAATCCCATGGGTTAATATACTCTTTGGGCCAGGTGGGAATGCCCATGTGTCTCCCTTGCAGGGGCCAGTTTGACACTCTCCATTGCTACACTGAGGGTCTGTTGCATCATCTCTGGTGCTCTGGTGCAGGGTCTGGGGACCCCTTTGGGGGTCCCTTTGATGGGCCATGTCACCCCTTCTGCTGTGGGTAAGCTCCCCCCCACCCCGGGAGAAGGGCCCCTCAGCTGGGCTGCTCTGCACATCGGAGGACGGGTGCTCACTGCCTCTAATCAGGGGCTTTTGCAACACACACCCAAAGCCTCTCTCCCCCCACCCTTTGGTGCGAGGGTCTGTGCAGCCTGGCAGCTGATAGCCCTGGGGCTGTCATCTCCTCAGCAAAGGTGCTAAGCTTGTGCTCTGTGAATGTCCCCAGCCCTGAGTTGTTACTTTATCTTATCTTCCATCAGTAAACAGTCCAGGGCCTCTTTCTGAAGGCCTGTTCAGAGTGTGGTGGTATTCTTTGCAGCTTTTGTAACACAGTGCTGAAAAGTCCTTCATGACAATGTTTAAGTCATAAACTATAATATTTCAGTCTCTGACAGGACCGCAGAGACAAGGCAAGGGCTCCCGGACGAGTGCCCAGCTGTGAGAAACAAGGCCTACTCCTTTTCTGAGGTTTTAAAATTGTATTAAGGGACAAAGTCAGTAAAGCAAAAGCAACAGCGCTGGGCACATGACCATAGTCAGAGGTGCACCATCACACGTGCACCTTCAGGTTTATATACTCCAGGTATTGCATCAGCCACATACATATTCATAAGTCAGGATACATATTCAGAACTTTTCAGAAACTATGTAACGTTTTCTTGGAACTGATTAACATGTTCCCTCCTCCATCCTGCCTTTTTAGAGCATGCATAGTTTAACTTGAGGATCTTCGAGGGTCGTTTCAGGGGTGAAGTCAGAACTTTTCCTCAAGGTAACCTCTTGACTTGTGGTTTCAGCAGGCAGTGGTTTCCCCTTATGCTCGCTCATTAGATGTCATCCAGTCAGGCTAGCAGGTTCCTTTTGTTCCTGTTATTGCAAGCTAAACAGAACTCCATCTGCATAGCAACATCAACTTTTAATATTTGCGAAAGCCAATAGTTTGAAGCGCATTTATCACAGGACACTAAGAGGAAATGAAGTGAAAGCTTGGTCCACTGCTCAACTAAAGCACAGTTTCCAGGTATGCAAATGCTGCCAGCCATTATGAAAACTTTACTTGGCTCTGGGCTACAGACATTAAACCAAACTACATTTACATTGGTTTAAAGTCAATCGCCTCAAGTTGAGAAAGCTGTTATGTTTAATCTAGTTTCATCACAGCCTCAGTCTGCCTTCACAATGCAGCCCTCAACCTTGTTTATCCTTGAAGTATGTTGTTAAGTTTGAAGTACTTGTGAGAGCACTTTAGATATCTCTTCATAACTTTTTACCTCACATTGATTTGGAGGCACATATTAATTTTGACTATGTATTTTTTTAAATTCAGACTTCACTGAAATCAAGGCAATACTGCTTGGCTTTGAATAAAATACTACAGTCAGAGAAACACATAATCTTTTAAAGAGCCCTTACTTTCACAGGATCACAGAATGAGTGAGATTGGAAGAGACCATCAGTGCAGTCATCTGGTCCAACCTCCCTGCTCAAGCAGGGTCATCCTAGAGCACATTGCACAGAATTGCATCCAGACAGTTCCTGAATATCTCCAGAGAGGGAGACTCTACATCCTCTCTGGGCAATCTGGTGACCAGTGTTTGGTTACCTGCACAGTAAAGAAGTTATTTCTCATATTCAGGTGGAACTTCTTGTGCATCAGCTTTTGACTGTTGCCTTTGGTCTTATTGTTTGGCACCACTGAGAAGAGCGTGGCTTCCTCCTCTTGACACCCTCCCTTCTGATACTTATATACATTGATGAAATCCCTTCTCAGTCACCTTCTCAAGGCTGAAGAGTCCCAAATCTTTGTTACCCTCTGCTGAACCTGCTCCAGGAGCTCCATGTCACTCTTGTCCTGAGGAGCTCAGAACCAGACACAGTACTTCAGCTGTGGCCTCATCAGGGCTGAGTAGAGGGTCAGGATCACCTCTCCCCCCCTGCTGGCAATGCTCTTCCTAAAGCACTCGAGGATACCATTGGCCTTTTTGGCCGCAAGGGCTCACTGCTGGCTCATGAACAGCTTGTTTCCCACCAGGACCCACAGGTCTTTCTCCGCAGAGCTGCTTTCCAGCAGTTTGGCCCCCAGCCTGTACTGGTGCAGAACTCTGCATTTGTCTTTGTTGAACTTCAGACAGTTCTTCTCTGCCCATCTTGCCAACCTGTTAAGGTCCTTCTGAATGTCAGCACAACACTCTTGGGTATTGGCCACTCCTCCCAGCTTTGTGTTGTTAGTGAACTTGCTGAGGAACTTGCTGACTCCCCACAAGTCACTGATGAACAAGTTAAACAATACCGGACCCAATATTGACCCTTGGCAGGCACCACTAGTGACAGGCCTCCAGCTAGACCCTGTTCTACTGGATTACCTCCCTCTGGGATGTGCCATGCAGCCAGTTCTCAATCCACCTTGCTGTCCACTGATCCAGTCTACACTTCCTGAGTTTACCTATGAGGATATTGTGAGAGGCAGTGTCAAAAGCCTTGTTGAAGTTGAGGTAGGCAATACACGCTGCTCTCCCCTCATCCATCCAGGCAGTTGTCTCATCATGGAAGGCCATCAGGTTGGTCATGTGCATCATGATTTGCCTTTAGTGAATCCATGCTGACTACTCCTGATCCCCTTGTCATCCATGTGGCTAGAGATGGCCTCCAGAATGAGGCACTCCATCACCTTTCCAGGGATTTTGTTGTCATCAGTGCTTTCCAGTTTGTGGAAACAGTTTGTGCTTTGCTGTGTTTCTTCTCCAGCAAATGCCAGACTAATTAAAGTCCCCCACAAGGATCGGTGCTTGTGACTTTGAGGCTGATTTAAGCTGTCTGTAGATGACCTCATACACTTCGTTCTCCTGATCAGGCAGCCTGTAGCAAACACCTGTAACAGTGTCACCCTTGCTATTCCACAACTCCACCACCATGCCTTCCTGGTCTGTCTTCCCTAAACAGCGTGTAGCCCTTCATGACAACAGCCCTTCGTTCCAGTCATTTGAGGTATCACACCACATTTCCAGAATCACAGTAAGATTAAAGCCCTGTGACTTCACACAGATCTCTAGTTTGTCCTATTTGTTCTCTATACTGCATGCATTGGTGTGCAGGCACTTGGTAGTATTTCATTATGTCAATATCCCAGTAGGGGTGCACAGGGATGCCACATAGTTCTGTCTTGTGGTTATGTCTTTGGCTGCTTGTTCTTGATTGAGGTATTCCCTCTTAGGCCTCCTTTTGCTACTAGAGTCATCACAATCATTCTCCCTGTACCACACCTTATTTCTGTCAAGCCTGTCCCTGTCTCCATTCTTCCTTCAAATCTGGTTTAAAGCTCTCTCAGTGAGCCCTGATAACTCCTGAGCTAAGACCCTTTATACCCTTTGAGACAGGTAGACCCTGTTAGTTGCTAGCAGGCTCAGTGTTGTATAAATTGACCCATGATCAAAAAAAAACCCAAATTCTTCTCATAACACCTGTCTAAAAGACAGGTGTTCATGATTTTCCTGTTTCTTGCCCCATCATTCCCTGTAACTTGTTGTCCCTGACCAGCTGTCCCAAGGCCCTGAAGGTCCCCCTTGATTCTCCACAACCTTCTTGTTGGGACCTCGTCAGTGCCTACCTGAAAAACCAGTAGAGGGTAGAGTGGGCTGTACCAGGCTGGGAAGTTTCTTGATGATTTCCCTTACCCGGGCCCCAGGGAAGCCACATACCTCCCTATGGGTTTGGTCTGGTTGGCCTAGCGGGCCCTCCATTCCTCTCAAAAGGAAGTCACCAATGACTATTACTCTTTTTTTTCTTAATTGCAGAGGTCATGATGCAGAAGGTAGGCTGCTCTGCCCTGAGCAACATCTCCGTCCCAAAAGAACCTTCATCCACAGTCTCATTTCCCTCATCCTGAGATTCCAGGGCCTTGTACCTGTATAAGGGCACAGGGGGAGTGAGGTACATCTCGAGGGGATTCGCCTGCCACTCCAAGCAGAAACCTTTTTCCATTCCCCTCTAAGATTGCTTCCTACTACCTGGTGGTGAGAGGGTAGGGGATCCACTGCTTCTTGTGAAGTGAATGGTGGGTGCATTTGTCTAAGGCATGGTTGTGTGCAGCTCCATCAGTCAATCTCTTCCTCAGTCTCTAATACTTTTTAGATTTTCTACTTCATCTCTGTAGCTCAGGTTGTTTTGTACTGACCATATGGGAAATTCAAGCCTTTACTTCTAGGACCATTATTTCATTACACATCTAATAAGTATGTAGGTGCAAATTAGATGTGTAACTCAGGTGAAGGTGACTACTTGATCTGAGGAGAGGAAATCACAGTAACAAGCAGAGGTGAACTGTTCTTAACATGGTTCTCCTACTACACTTTTCTTTTTTATAAGTTTCTATTCTCTTACTATAAAAAATAAAGAATCTGGATTTATGCTCAGAAAGGTTATTTGGTCCTGTAGTGTTAGCATTTTTAAATACATATGCAGATGGTCTTTTAGAGCTCATTCAACCTTTACCTACCTACCTTGCATGTTTTATCAATGAAAGCCATTATAGCAGAGCACACATCACACCTCCTTCCAGGGCAAATCCAGGGAGATACATGGAAGTCCTTCCGTAACCTAATAACTGATATTAACTTGGTGTGCAGACATTTAATCCAGTTTTTAATGTCTCAGCTCATGCCTAAAGTTCAGCCCAGATTACACTGTTACGTGTTTTGTGTAGTTCTCCAGCTAGTGCATGAATGTAAAACTGGGTGGGACATAACTGACTGTTGTTGGAACAGATGCTTCACATTTACCTTAACAAATAGGTGAAACTTGCCTGCATCCACCTGGTTTTGACCAGGTCATCAGATTAATTCTAACTTCACTTATGCTTGCATTAGAAGTTAGAGGGGTGTTCCCTACAATTAATTTGTAATAATATTTGTTGACAGCTGCTTTGGTATCCTGCATGTCTCAGGAGAGAAACAGGCACCTTAGAATGCTATGTAAGCAGATAATGTGGTCTTTTAACTCTGCAAACTTTAAAACCTGATGGTCAGTTGTTATGATTGTAGGATACAGTTGAGTATTTGAGAGCTACAGTAGCTGAAATATTTCAGCTTTTTGAAATTTTTCCTAGCCTTTTTTTTCTTCATTTCCATGTATGAAAAACTATAAACCAGACCAACACACTGGAAGAAACATCTGGCAAAAGTGTAAAGGGTAATTGAAATATATTTTTTAAAAGTTTAGAGAATCTGTTAAGCAGTCTCTATAGGGAAGAAGCTGAACCATGATGCTATTTGTGGGAAACTGCAAGGATGAGTTTTGAGACAACCTATAAGACAGGCAATTTTCAGCAATACCAACTTACGCTTGCTGTCTACAAATAGATTGTGTGATTTTCCCTGATTGAGGTCCAAAATACTTTTTAAAAGCTTGGTAATGTATTGTCCTAGGTTTGGTTGGGACAAATTTTCTCACATTTGCTGTGAGGGGGGTGAAGCCTAGACAGTGCGGGCATGTCTAGGCTGTTTATTCTACACCACTCACATCATATGTTGGAGGCATGGCTTCATGTGGAAGAAAAGGCCAACATGAAGTGGAAGTGTGACCATTTATTTGTTCCCTTTTTATCCTGAGGGAGAAAAGTGACGAATAGAGTAGTGTGGTCAGTTTGGTCCAGGTGTGGTCAATGTAGTCCAGGCAAAGCAGAGCGGTCAGTGTGGCACAGAAAGTCCAGCCTGAGGGTTTGTTCGTCATTGTTTTTCATTGTCTTGGGCTCAGGGGAAAGGAGGCAGTGGCTGCAGTGGTGTCTGCCATTTTCTTCTTTATCTCAGAAGGCTGCATGTTGCCACTGGGCTGTGGCAATGTCTGCCATTTTCTCTCTTGTCTCAGAAAAAGCCACATGACCATTGGGCTGCAGGTAATATTCTCCATTTTCTCCTTTGTCTCAGCAGATGGTAGTGGAACCAAGTAACTGAGATCCCTGTTCTGGGATGTGGGCATTGGCAAGAGGTTTGGGAAGAGGACAGGAACTCTCAACCTCTGGAGGTGACTCCTGTCAAGCATGAAGGAAAGGTATTCTCTTAAGGATGATCTAATGGTGTGCCCAAGCAGGTGGAAGGCTATGGAGAAAGGTATCCAGTACCTGTGAGAATTAGCTATGCTGGAGGAAGTCTGTAGGGATTCAAATAACGAGCAGTCCACTGTAGATCGAGATCAGGTCCAGCTTACACAATCCATGTGGCAGAAGTTTGTATGAAGAGCACCACTGTCATACATTGATGTCAATGAAAGAAGCAGAAGAAACATTGCTTCAGGTGAATACCTGACTTCGACAATATGAAGATCATCTCTTTTGCTCCCTACCAACCTGTATCTTGGCTGTGAAAAGACTGTCCAAAACTGTGGACAGATTTGAAAGACTCAAAAAAGCTGGAGAGGAAATGTCCCGTGCCCCTGCCAGTATGGACCAGAGTTTCTGCCACTGGGGGCATGTACCCCCCCTGCTCGAGAGAGGGGTACACACCATGAGGTAACCATCAGTTTTACCTGCATGACCACAGAGAAGACATAAGGAAGTGGGATGGAACACCCACCTCTTCCCTAGCAGCACAGGTATGTGAGTTAAAAGAAAGGATGACCGCCGCAGGAAATTCTTCAAGGATAAATGCCACTCCATTTTCCAGTGGGCAAGTCCTTTGACAGAATGGAAGGACTGAATGTTATTTCTGATCCTCTTGAAGGGATCTCCAGTTTGTATTTACAAGAAATGAGCAATGAGTACTATGACAAGAGCTACAGGGGCCCTGCCTCCAGCCAGCTAGGAGAAAGGGACAATTGGATCTATTGGACTGTATGCATCCAATGGCCTGGCACGAGAACCACAAGAGTATAAGGCTTTAGTTGACACTGGCACACAATGTACCCTGATGCCATCAAGATCTGTAGGGGCATAATCTGTCTCTATTTCTGTGGTGACAGGGGGATCCCAACAGCTGACTGTACTGGAAGCTGTAGTGAGCCTGACTGGGAATGAATGGCAAAATCACCCCTTTCTGATCGGCCCAGAGACTCCATGCATGCTTGGCATAGATTACCTCAGGAGAGGGTACATCATGGACCCAAGAGGGCATCGTTGGGCTTTTGGGATAGCTGCTGTGGAGACAGAGGAAATTAGACAGCTGAATACCTTGCCTGGTCTCTCAGAGGACCCTTCTGCTGTGGGACTGATGAAGGTTGAAGAACAACAGGTATCGATCACTACCTCAACAGTGCATACTCAACAATACCACACCAACCGCAACTCTGTGACCCCCATCCATGAGATGATTCATGAACTGGAGAGCCAGGGAGTGGTCAGTAAGACTTGCTCACACTTAACAGCCCCATATGGCCAGTGCATAAGTCCAGTGGAGAGTGGAGACTGACAGTGGACTATCATGTCCTGAACAAAGTCATACCACCACTGAGTGCTGCTGTGACAGACATGCTGGAACTTCAGTATGAACTGGAGTCCAAGGCAGCAAAGGGGTGCCACCATGGATGTTGCTAATAGATTTTTCTCCACTCCTTTAGCTGTCGCTAGCAAGCAGAGACCA
>VZRV01008397.1:8072-55633 GCA_013398115.1 Falcunculus frontatus | reverse complement strand
CCCCCCATTCTCACCCCTTCGGCCTCTCCCCGGAGCTGGGGGTTGGATCTGCCCCCCCCTCACCAGGGGAGGCCTAACCCCGCTTCTGCCGTATTTTTGGGGGGTTTATCCCCTTCTGTGGCTTGACAGACAGCCCTGGGGGTGTCCCTGCAGACCCCCCCGTGGTGATGCCCCCCCAATCTGGGTGCTCCGCACCTCCCCTTGCCTGCTCTGGGGAGGGCGAGGAAGGGGAGAGCAGTTCCAGCAGCCACAGCCCAAAGAAAGGCTTTTGTGGGGTTTATTATTATTATTTATTCCCCCATTTCACTCCCCGGTTCACGAAGCTTCTGGTGCTGGCTTAGGGATTTAATTTTTTGGGGAAGACGGGGTGGGGGGTCCCTCAGGGTCTGGCTCAGCAGACCCAGGGGTGGGTGAAGGGCATCAGGGCCCGAGCCCGTCTCCCAAGAGGTTTATGTAACCCTCCAGGTTTGGTTAGGCTTTATTACTTTTTATTTTTCCCCTTCTTCCTTGATAGATCTGTTTATATTTTTCCTCCTTGTTTTTATTCCTGGCCCTTTACGGGGCGGTGAATCCCTTTTTCTCTCTGTCTGGAGAGTGGGTGGCGTTGAAAAATACCATTGGGAATTCGGTTCTAGGATTGTTTTATTAATAGTTTTTGTTTACAAGGTGGCGGTGTGAGCCGGGAAAGGGTAGGAATGACAAGAGTGGATGAAATGTTTTTCGGATCTGTCGCCTGAACGTGCCCGACCTCCCTCAGCAGGACTCGGGGCTGGTGGCTCTGCCGTGGTGGTGTCGAGGGGTCGAGAAACGGGTCTGATTTAGTTCCCAGAGAGAGATAAACAAACTTATCTGGATTTGATGGTGTTTTTTTGGAAGCGGGGGGGGGGTGGAGGGAGGAGCAGCAGCAGCGCTCCTGTTTGTGGCTTATCGAAGGAAACTTGTGTTTGACGTTCGCCCTGCGCCTTTCTCCCCACAAAGCTGCTCTTGGTGTATTTTTCGCCGTGTTTTTAAGCAAATAGGAAATGAGTCCTGATGGTGCTCGAATCGGAGCTATTTTTATCCGGGGGTTTAAAGTTACACACATGTCAGACTCCGCCAATTGCGATCGATGCTTAATCGCACCGGGAGGAGGGTCGGGAATTCCAGCTGTTTAGTGAGGGGGGGAAAACCTTTCTTAGGGATACCCTGGAAAGAGCTCAGGGCCAGAGAGGGGCCGAGGCCCAACCTGATCGGCTGCTGCTCTGTTTCCTTTTCCCCTCCCCCTCTCTTTTCCTTTTTTTTTCCCCCTTTTTGTTCGGTTCCTCGCCGGCATCTCCAGCGATCGCAGCATTTTGGAGGACAAAGAGCAGGTTTTCCCTGTGAAGTGGCTTTGCTGTGTGTTTCTAGGAGCTGGGTAGGTAGAAAGCCCCGAATATCTGGGATTCTTCTCGGTGCTGGGGAGTTGCTGCTCTGCTCTTTCTGCCCCCTGACAAAAAGGAATCCCAAAGGTTTTTCCCGAAAGCGAAGCCCTTGTTGTCGGCGCTGCCTTCCCTGTTTTCCAAGGGATGAGGGTTAGAGCAGTCGGTCTCCTGCGGACAACAAACTTAGGAAGTTGGATGTGTCAGATGACTCCTCACCACTCCTCCCTCCCTCCCTCGCTCCCTCCCTCCCTCCCCAGCCTTTTTTGTTTGTCTGCCTGACTCGCCCGGGGTGAGCAGCTCGCTAGGCCCCGGCTCCCGAGACGCTTCCCTGGGGAATCTCCCCCTCTGGAAGCTGATCTGAAATCAGGCTCTCTTTTGAGATATGGCAGCGACGAGGGTCTTGGTGGTGGCCAGAGGAGAAGGGATTCATCTGAAGGAATGTGCTTGAAGGCAGCTCCTCCTGGGGCTTTGAGGGTTTTGTTGCTGTGTAGGGTTTTTGTTTGGGGTTTTTTCCCCCATTTTGCTGCCATTTTCATTACAGTTTCCCTTTTCATCCCCTTTCCACGTCTCCAACGGAGAATAATAGTATGGATTTATGGCCTGCCAAGGGCTACCTTTCCCAGTAGGGAGGGAGCACCGAGCAGAGTGAATAACACTCCTGCCTTCTCCTGCTCTGACAGGTTTAGGAGCCGAGCGAGCTCTTTTTATGATTCCTATTTTCAGTCCTAACACGTCCGTGTCCTTTTGTGGATGCTTCTTTGTGAGGAGGGAAGGGGAGAGGTGGCTGCTCTCCGTGGGGCTGCAGGGAGGGCAGAGCTCTGCGTGAACGTGTGGAGCTGATGTTTAATCATCTCCTGGACCAGGATGTGCTCAAACTCCCCGTCACTCATTGTCTCCCTCCGGATGGGGTTTGTGGTGCTGAGGCTGGGAAAAGAGAGCCATAATCCCTCCTTCCCCTTTCGGGGGGCTCCAGCCAAAGTTTCCTGGGTAACCTGCTGACCCCTCAGAGTAGGGGTTTTTTTGGGAAGGCTCCATTCCCCCCAAAACACCACCAGACCCACTCACCAGCAGCCTGGAAACGCAGGGTTATCCCACTGGGAAGCACCCAAGCTCCAATCCAGGCTTCTCCAGGTAGCTCCCACCTTAGGGATGGCAGAATGGGGGCTCCCCTTTGTGGTTCCCCCCAGTTTCAGGGCGAGTGCTGGCCTTGGAGCCGTGTTTGCAGGGAAAAGGCCTCGAGCTCTCACAACTCCTCGGATTGGCTGCTCTGTTACTACCCGGAAACCGGGCCCGGGGCGGAGCGAGGCTGCAGCTGATGGGGTGCCCCAGCCAGGGTGTTTACACCCATGGGGGGACCCACCCCAGCACCCCCATCCCCCCCCAAACCACGGGGCTGTTTCCCGTTCCAAGCTGGGGTTTATTGTTCCGTGGCCGCTCCGCTCGCAGCTTCCCCTTGGCCGGGAGTTTATTTAGTGCTGATTTATTTTCCTCCTTTTGTGGAGAAATGCTGCTGGCTGGGTTGTAGTCCCCGAGCTCTATTTTTAAGCGTCAGAGCTGGAAAAGGGAAGTGTCACCCTGTTTTGTGCCTGAAAGGAATTATAAATAGTGGCCAGCTTTGTTTGAATCTCCCTGTGCTGCCCAGTTTGCAGAGCTGGGGGTTTGGAAGAAGCGTCGGGAGCGTAATTCACAGAGCGTTGCACTCCCTGCTAATTTTAGGCTCGTCCTGAGTCAAGGAGAATAAAGGTACAAAGCTCCTTAGTTCACCTGCGGAGCATTTTGTAATCTCGAAACTCCCCCCTGTGTTTGCTCCGTCGAGGCAAAGGGTAGGACAGAGTTTACATTTGGGATAAATTCCTTTTTCTGGTCATTATAGGCTTACACTGCACTTATCATCCCACTTGAACACCTTCCAAGAGTGGCGTTGAGCAATCGGCGGGGTCACGTGGCTTTGTTCTCTTTGGCCTGTCCCCAGGGAAGAGCGTGTGCACTGGAATGTCTTGTTTTGGTAGGGTTTGGTGGGGCTTTGTTGTTCTGTTGGGGTTTTTTGTGGGGTTTTTTTTTTGTGTGTGTTTTGTTTTAAAGGATGGATATTTCTGGAAACTTTGAATGTAAATTTTCAAACGTCACGCTACATTTCTTTCCGCTCCACTTCTGGGGCTCTGTTTTAATGAGGTTTCCAGGGATGAGGGGGATCATGTGGTGATGTTTCAAAATGCACAAAGACGTGGCAGCAGCCCCTTCCCACAACTGGGAGAAGCCCCCCTTTTTCCCAGAAATGCTGGCACAGGTGGTGGCTTATAAATCAAATCCAGGTAAATGTGGCTTGGGAGGTGGTGCCTGTCATGAGGACAATTTAAATCTACAAATCTCTGCCCAAACCAAACCAGCTGGAGAAAAAATAAATAATCATTGTTGCCTAAATGACAACTTCCAGGGGTATCATCTTGCTGCTTTTAGAGTGGGATTTGATGTCTTTGCTGGTGGCTGGATGTTTTTTTTTCCCAAAAAATTGGCTGGAGCTGAAAGTTCACTCTCCCTTTGTTGCTTTGTCTGTTGGATTGGGGAGGATTTGGGAACTGGGGCTCCTCAAGCAGACCTGAAAACCAAATTCACCTGTTTCATCATGGAATTGCCATGGTCACCGAGTTCAAACTGGGAAATAAGGATTTGGTTGGGGCTGCTTGGAGCAGAGTTGCCTCTTGGGGCCTGACATCCCAGCCCTGCTTAAAATAAGGAAAATAAAGCCTTTGTATCACTCTGCTTTTGGATAATTTTAACTCTTTCCCCATCTCATTCCCCAGACTCGGAGCAGGGATTTTAGAATTCTGAGTAATCTGGCAGGATGATGCTTCCCAGTTTCCCAGTTCTGAGGTGGCATTAGAGCCCTAAATACCAATTAAACAAATCCTAGAGGCCTTTTCTTTGTTGCAACACTTTAAAAACCCCAAAAGTGAACACAGGATTTTGGGAAAACAAAAAACACCTTGCCTGTAAAATGGTGTCGCTGCTCTCCCCTCCACTGAGTCCAGGTGGCAGCTGTTTTTCCTGGCTTTCCTGGGGAAGCTGTGCTTGGATTTGTAGTAGGGGATTGTTTTTAAGTGTCATCATGACTATTTTACAATCCCAGCGAGCTTTTGGAAACATCTCCCAGAGTGACTCCCACGTGCTCGACATTTCTCAGCAGCAGGAGCCGATAATGGGAGCTCAGGGCACGGCTCCCAAAACTGCAGACCCTGTGAGCTCCCAATATTTTAGATTAAGCAGGAGATGCCCCTCGATGAGGCCCTGCATTGTTGCATTTGCCAGGGAAAAAAATAACATTTAATCCTTCTGGAAGATGTTTTGTCCTGGTTCTGGTCATCGCCGTGCGCTGCCATTAAATGATGGTTGGTTTTTTTAACGTTTTGGGATTTTTTTATAAATTTCTCCTTCAATTCCTGTCCTACCTTGTTCCTACCTGTTGTTCCTGGAGCAGGAGGAGCAGAAGCTGAGGGAATAAATCCTGGAAGGGGCCGAGTGCCTCCTTGAGAGCTTCCACTTGGAGCAGTCCAGGAGCTCATTCCTTGGAGGTTCCAGGTTTGCTGCCTCCATGGGAATGCCAGCACAAGGGGGAGATACCTGAGGATGGAGGTGGTGATTCCCAAAAGGACAACTCCCTTCACAGGCTGTTCCATTCCAAGCTGGATCCCTGCCCTGTGTCCTGGGGGAAGCAAAAGCAAAGGAGAGCTGAAATTGAAAGTCTCAATAGACTTTTCCCCAATTTATTTCCATGGGGTTTTTTCCTAAATTGAAAATCTTGATAGACTTTTTCCCTTCTTGTTTTCTTCTTTTTTTCCCCCTAAGTTTAAGGTCTTGATAGACTTTTTCCCTTCTTGTTTTTTTTTCTTTTTTTGCCCTGAATCTAAAGTCTTGTAGATTTTTCCCCCTTCTTTGTTTCCTTGGGGTTTATTCCTAAATTTAAAATCCTGATGGATTTTCCCCCTCTTTATTTCCTTGGGGTTTATTCCTAAATTTAAAATCCTGATAGATTTTCCCCCTCTTTATTTCCTTGGGTTTCATTCCTAAATTTTAAGTCCTGATAGACTTTTCCCCCTCTTTGTTTCCTTGGGTTTTATTCCTACATTTAAAATCCTGATAGATTTTCCCCCTCTTTATTTCCTTGGGTTTCATTCCTAAATTTTAAGTCCTGATAGACTTTTCCCCCTCTTTGTTTCCTTGGGTTTTATTCCTACATTTAAAATCCTGATAGATTTTCCCCCTCTTTATTTCCTTGGGTTTCATTCCTAAATTTTAAGTCCTGATAGACTTTTCCCCCTCTTTGTTTCCTTGGGTTTTATTCCTACATTTAAAATCCTGATAGATTTTCCCCCTCTTTATTTCCTTGGGTTTCATTCCTAAATTTTAAGTCCTGATAGACTTTTCCCCCTCTTTGTTTCCTTGGGTTTTATTCCTACATTTAAAATCCTGATAGATTTTCCCCCTCTTTATTTCCTTGGGTTTCATTCCTAAATTTTAAGTCCTGATAGACTTTTCCCCCTCTTTGTTTCCTTGGGTTTTATTCCTACATTTAAAATCCTGATAGATTTTCCCCCTCTTTATTTCCTTGGGTTTCATTCCTAAATTTTAAGTCCTGATAGACTTTTCCCCCTCTTTGTTTCCTTGGGTTTTATTCCTACATTTAAAATCCTGATAGATTTTCCCCCTCTTTATTTCCTTGGGTTTCATTCCTAAATTTTAAGTCCTGATAGACTTTTCCCCCTCTTTGTTTCCTTGGGTTTTATTCCTACATTTAAAATCCTGATAGATTTTCCCCCTCTTTATTTCCTTGGGGTTTATTCTTAAATTTAAAATCCTGACAGACTTTTTCCCTCTTTGTTTCTTGGGTTTTATTCTTAAGTTTAAAATCCCGATAGATTTTTTCCCTCTTTGTTTCCTTGGGGTTTATTCTTAAATTTAAAATCCTGATAGATTTTCCCCCTCTTTATTTCCTTGGGGTTTATTCCTAAATTTAAAATCCTCATAGACTTTTCCCCTCCTCTTTGTTTTCTTCTTTTTTTTCCTCTAAATTCCAAGTCTTGATAGACTTTTCCCCTGTCACTGAATGTTCTCAGCACCTGTTGGTGCTCAGTGCCCTTCTTAAACCATGATTTAATCAGAGCCATACCCAGGATAAACACATAACAGGTTGTTGTTAAGGAGGGAGAGAGCCCACAGTTAAAGTGACAGGCTCCCACATGGAGCACATTCCCAGCCAAATTCCTCCTGCTTTTACTGGCTGCTAAAGTCAGAGGTGATCCTACACTGAGGGACAAGTGCCTGAATTTTCCTGCTGTCCTGGATTTTATTCCAACAGCAAAAATGCTGAATAACATCTCTTTTTTAAAAATTTTTAAATTTTGTTTTAATATAAAATGTGAATTATAGAAGTGGATATGTGTGTATCAGAAGCTCAGCACTTCATTGTGTGTCTTATTGTGTGCATTCAGCTTCCCTCCTTTCACTCCCTCCCATTTCCCTGTGGAGTTTGTCCATGTATTTCTGGAATAATGAACATAGAGCCCTGCTCTTTGTTTTTCCTCACCAAAATAGAGCTCTCGTGACTGAAGGATCATCCGACCTTGGCATCTCTGGTTTCTACTGGGTCATGCAGCCCGTGTGGATTCCAGCAGGAGCCTGTGGATGCTCTGCCCTGGCTGTTGGATGGGATGGGATCTCCCAGTACATCCCAGGGAAATGAGCTGAGTTGGTTTTGTTGCTGGCAGAACCGTGTGGTTCTCGCTTTTCTTTTCCCTGGTTTTTTTTGGAAATTGCTTCTTTTCACCTCCTTGGGATGCTCAGAGCTATCTGTGCCTTGATGTGGATACCCCTGGTGGTTGAGGAGGAGTGCAAGGATTCACTCAGCCATCACCAATCTTTTCCCAGGTTTTTCCCTCTGCTGTCCCCCCTCATCCCATCACTTTTTTGACCACTCACCTCTAACTGCTGCCTCCTCATCTTCAGTGTCCATCTTTTCCCAACTCCTCAGCCTCCCTAAGGATCTATCCGAGATGGAGGGTGGATTTAATCTCTTGGAAAACAGTGATTTTACTGCTTCTTGCTCTTGTGTATCCAGTAATGATTGGCTTGGTTTTGGATTCACGACTTGGCCTCTATTTGATTTTGCAGCTTCCAAGAGCCATCCTCTAATCTTAAATCATTTCACTGATTCCTTGGAGCAAATTGATTCAGCCTTCCAGGAGAAGCCAAATCACTCCCAGCCCTTTTCCCTCGGTGTGAGGGGGGTTGAAGAGCAGTGGAGGGGTGGATCCATGTGGATCATTTGTAAACTGACCTGGTGCTCTGTCAGCTCTAATCCCTTGAAACTGGGAATTACAGAGCAGGCCTGGATCTCCTGCAGGATCCATCATCCACATCCAGGAGGTGATGGAGACTCCCAGATATTCGTGACTCAGCTCTAGGAAGGGATAGAGCCATTTTGGATTGTTTTGCTGAGGGTCAGATGCTGCTTTCCAGAAATTGCTGCATTTCCCTGTGTGTGCTTTCCTTGGAATAACTACAAGAAAACAATATAAAATATTTTTTTTTTAGGGATTGTACAAATAGAGTGTCTGGGTGGATTATTCTGATAGGTTTTACACTCTCTGGCTTTAATTATTTGGGGTTTTTTGGTGTTATTTCCTTAAAAATGAAGGTTTTGAATTCATGTTAATGTTTTCTATGGGAAAAGTCTACATTTATGACAGTTGCTGCCTTTTAGAGGAGCTTCACCCTGGAGGTTTTATGTCATTCCCTGTGAAAGGTTGAGGTTAAAAGCTGACAGTTGATTGTTAAATAAATTTTGCATTATTTCCAAATTCCAGGCGGCTTTGACCTGGCTTTGAACGGTGACAGGGGGGACTTGGGGTGGAAATTAGAGCTGTGCAAATCCTTGCTGCCTTCTCAGTGTCACAGCTGATTGTTTCTAGTCAGTGGTGTGTGGATCTTTTCTAAAGCCTGGTTTGGGACAGTTGGAATGGGAGGGAAGGAGAGGGATGAGGTGGTACATAATGAAGGAATGGGATTGAGGGAGGAGGAATCCAAGCTCCCTTCTCCCAGCCCTGGAGCGAGGAATAGCATTGAAAGGTGAGCTTAATGCACCAGGGAGAGACACTGGCAGGCTGTAAAATCTGGGATTTTGAGAAAACAAACCAGATTTTAGGGTAGGATCAGCTATTTACACCATTTACCAAGCAGAACCCCTGAAAAAGTAAAAACCAGTGTGTGAAACTAAGCCTGAGTGTCCCAGATTAACCTCCACCGTGATAGATTAATGGATGCAAAGTTGAAAAGATTGATAAATTATTAACTTAAACCACGTTGGCTTTTTTTTTTTCTTTCCTTTTTGTGGGCTGTGGTGCTTTGTTTTGTCTTGGTGCTGGCAGGTCCAGGCCTGCTCTGAGGCTGTGTCCGAGGAGACACCCGATTCCTGCAGCAGGAAAACTGCATGAGAACACAACCCTGGCTTGTCTGAGCAGGGATTGAAAATCATTTTGCTCTTAAAGGAGTTCCTAAATCAAAATGTTGTTTTAAAACTGGGCTCTGAAGCTCTTGGATTGCTGTGGCCACAGTTGAAGAGTTAAGACTCATCTTGGTTTTATGAAATGAAGCTGCTCCTTTAAGCCTTGCTCAGTGCAGTGTGAGTGGTGTGAAGCCACATCTTCTTTTAGTTTGAAAAGGACCAGGTTTAGCTTTCAAATGCATTTGGGGAGGGGAGTTGTTGGCTTTTCAAAACATAATATTGGGAGATCTGCACTCAGAGGAACCTGGTGCTTCTGGAAGCTGGAGGAACAACATGGAATCACGGGGTTTTTGGGTGGGAAGGGACCTTAAAGATCATCCACATCACCCCCAGCCATGGGCAGGGACATTTTCCACTATCCCAGGCTGCTCCAAGCCTCATCCAGCCTGGCCTTGGACACTTCCAGAGATGGAAAGTCCCCACTTCCCTGGACAACAAGAACATGACATGAAATTAGTGAGAGATGAAGCCCAAAACTTGCCTTTGAGCTGATCCCAAACTGATTTGTTTGAGGAAAATCCTTTTAAAATCGATCCTTTTTAAAAATTATTTTATTTCCCTTTTTTCCCTTCCTTTTTAGGAGTGGGGAGAGCTTTCTCCCTGCTGCTAAATGCAGTGAAATCTGCTCCATCAGGGGAAGCTGACGCTCCATCACCCTCTCCTTTCTGCTGAAGGCAACTGAAACCGGTTTTGTTTTTCTTGTGTCTGATGCCATTCATTCACACTCAGTGACCTTGCCCCTCAGATCTCCAAAGCCAACAGGGCTGGACCTGGTTTCACATGGCAGCCAGGCAGGTTTTAAACCTCACAATACCCCAGCTGCCTTCCTGCTGAGCTCATGTTCTATGGGACAGACGTGGCCATGCCCATGCACTCAGGATCCTCTCCCAAGCCATCCACATCGCCCTCGGCTGTGCTGCTCAATTTTAGGAACTCTCTGAACACAAAATCAAGTTTAGAAACCAGCAGGGGCTTTGTTTGGATAAGGAGACAATCAGGGGCTGATTTCCACAAGTTTTGGGGATGTTCTTGCTGGGGAATCCTCAATTGTAAAGTCAACAAGGCTGAAATAAAGGAACAATCCTTCCAGGAGTGCAGCAGTTATCCTGGGAATGTCAAATCTCACTGAGGTGACTCAGCGTGGTTACACTGATTTATTCCTTGCTGCTCCTGAAAGCACCTCCTACTTTTTGTTTCTCACTGTTTATTTTTTTCTTTTAAGGCTGTGTCGGTGTTGAATTGAGGGAAGCAGTGAAAATAAGGAAGCTGAATGATCAGTGCTTTGTTTAACATCGTTGGTAACTTCATAGGCCTGGTTTAGAGGAGGAATCCGTGCCTGGATATTGGGGAAAGCTCCAATCCCAACAGCAGAATGTGCTTTGAGAAGGAGGAGGGGGGACACAAGGGTGAGTTGAAAAGTTGGGATGGCAGAAATCAGATCCTGGTGTAAGTCAGTGCCAGAGCTTGTGTTCCTTGAAAGGGAAGGAATGTGAGGAGGTGTTAACTCACCCTGCTCCTGCCTGGAGCTGCTCCACGCTTGTTTAAAAAGCTGAGCACACCATCCTGAACTCCTGTGCCTCCTGTAAAGCTCCAGGGTCTTGGATTGAAACAGATTTTGTCATGCTCACAAGTTGCTGAGAAAGTTACTCAGAATCCACTGGGTTTGTTACTTTGCTGTTTCTGCTGTGTTTTGTTCGGTGTTGCCACGAAAAGATACATTTTAATACTTGCCTGCTTTGGAGCAAGAGTTCATCGGAAAATAACCACGTTTTCCAACCGGGCAGGAGGCAAAACCAGGATGTTTTACACGTGGAGAAAAGCCCCAGCACCAGGGACTGGGGGTGGGAAGTGTCTCAAACCCCCAATTTGGCAGCACTGAAGAAATATTCCCACGTGGTTTTAGCAAATCACTTAAACCGTGAGCCCTGCTTGAGTCACTGGTCACTGCTTGAATTTCCCCCGATGTAAAACCGAGACTTGAACCTTGCCAGATGAAACAAAAGGTATCCTAAAAGTGAGCTGATGAGCAATAACGAGCTCCTAATGATCCCTTTCATCCTCGGGAAGGCACCACTTTGCATTTCAAGGTTTGCCACAACTGTGCTTTTGCTCTGAAATGGGGAAATTTGCAAAGCCCTGCCGAGGTTATTGACCACCAGCATTTAAACCATCTGCCCATCTTGGATCTAAACTCGATTTTACACGTTTAGGGAATAGATTGTGGAGGAGAGGGGTGTGTTGGGCTCTTCTGGTGTGTCCCAAAGGGTCAGATCCTCGTGGTGTTGGGATTTGGAGCTGCTCTCCTTGAGCTGCATCCCAACAATTCCTGCACTCACACCTTGATTTATGCAGCTCCTCAGGTGTGCTCCCAAACTGCTAGAGCTTTTGAAATGTCAGTTCTCTGGAAAAAAATCAGGATCTTTCCTCACTTCAGCAGGATTTCTTGGAAAAGATTGAGGGGTAAGCAAAGATTTGCTTGTTACACCTGTTTAGATGTAGCAAGAAATGGGTTTGTGCAGGGATTTTGTCATGGAAAAGTGCCTCAAGAGAGCCCAGGTGCTGCTGGTGCCTCCTCTCAGCATTGTTCCTGTGGCTTTGGGGCCTTTTTTCCATTAGTTTTTCTCTGGAGTTGGTTGGATAAGTGGGAATTGTGTGTGAGAAGAACTTAGAACACAACAAAGCTGGTCTGGGGAACGTGTCCCTGCCTGTGGCAGGGAGTGTGAATCAGATGATCTCACCCCAAAATTCCATAATAACTGGAGTCTGAACCAGCATCTCTGCCTTATTAGGGGCACATTTTAGTCCTGTGTTGATGAATTTGCTGTAGTTGGCTTATTTTTAGACTTTTATCTGTTTGCAGGGGCTTCCTGCTCAGTGTGGCTGGGATACAACAGAATTCTGCAGGCTCAGGAAATGCATTAATGTGGTTTTTTTAAAGAGTTTTGGAATTTTTTTCAGCTCAGTAGCCACAGAGTCCTTAAATTGTCCTCTATGGCTTTTGGTGGCTTCCACAGTCACAGATTTCTCTGTTGCCACCTGAAGTTCAGTGTCATGAAGGCATTTCAAGGATATTCTCTGTGTGTCTCTTGCCAGTTTTCTCCAGGCTTGGAAGGCACCAGAGGTAAAACCTGGGCTGGGTGAACTCCAAAATCCTCTGCAGGTTTGGTTTTATTTCCAGTGGCAGCTGGGAATGTGCTGCTGAGAATCCCAGGAAAAGGTGGATGGAGCTGTGATGCTGAAGGCTTTGACACTCCTTTACAAAATGCTTCAAACAGCAGTAAAAAACCCTGAAAGAGGCTGGGGAATGTTGCCATAATTCTCACAGGATGGATCAGAAGCTGAAACCACTTGGCTCAAGCAGATCCTTTGGCTACAGGTGTGAATTAATCCCCACTTTTCCCCTTTTGGGTCTCCTGAAGTCACCCAGAAGGCAGCAGGACTTTGCCACGTGCACATTTCTCTCTTAGGAAGTGGCTGGAGCTGCCACAGGCGTCACAGAAACCCACATCAACTGGTTTTTAGGTCATTACCAGACTGGACTAAATTTAGCCTGTGAGCCAGAAGTGGGAGGTTTTCTATCCAAATTCCTGCCCCATCTCTATTTTGGGAGCATCTGAGCTGTGCCCTACACCCAATCCTGCCTCTGCTGAAATCCCTGTTTCCTTTTAATCACCCAGGGCAGGGACAATGCTGAGCTTGTCTTGGGAAGTTCCTGAATGAGGAAGTGGAGGTGGAATTGCAGGGAAGAGTAACAGGACATGGAGCTTCCTTATGGATGAAGGGTTTAAGTTGCCCTCTAGGGCTGACAGTGTGGTCAAGAGGAGAATCCTGTCCCATTTTGGTGTATGGATCAGCTCCATATCCCAAAAACTCTGGCTTCTGCTGGAGATTTGTGGAGGTTTAGGGTGGGAACAGCTCAGAGTAAAGGGAGAAAACCACTTTTCTCATTACCCTTTAAATTTATCTCAAGTAAGGAATGTTCCCACTTTTTTTTTTTTCTTTTTCCAAGCCCCACATCTCTGCTAAAATTGTCAAATGGCAGAGATGAGTAAAGGGGAGGAAAATAAGTCACTGTGGCAGCACAAGGGAAAATTGCTGGGAGCACTGTGCTGCTTCTGTAATTCCAAGCTGTCTTTATTTTAACTTCCTTGATTGTTGCAGGATTCTGGTGCTTTGCAGCAGCACATTGGTTAATTGGTTTTTTTTGGTTTTTTTTCTTGTGAATTAGTAATATTGTCCTCCAAAATGGCTTCAAGTGTGTCAAGGCAGCTTAATTCTGATTTATTAAAGAAGGCTGTGATAAATGTGTGTCTTTGAAACCCTGGCTGGCTCTGCTGGAGGTCACCTGGAATTCAGAGCATCTGGCAGAGGTCAGCTCCAGGCTTTTTGTTCTGTGCTGGGGAAAACTCGGGGGGGTTTTTTTATCAGCTCCTCTCTGAAGGAGGAGACACTTCAAACTTGGTGACAAAATCCCACTTTTCAGGCAGCTGCACCTGCTAACGACTAAGCTGTTAATTAGTTTTTAGTGCAGTTGCAGTGGTGTTCCTTTGTCTCTTTCCAGAATGGTGATTCAAAGAGATGATGTCAAGGAATCTTCTGTTTCAGCTGAATTTAACTCATTATAAGAAAGCTCTGCCTTCACTCCAAAGCTCCCTAAAAGCTGGGAATAGCAATGTCCTGACAGCACCATTTATCCTGCCACTGTGGGGTGTATTCCAGGGCTGAATCCAAAGCTCAACTTCAATTTTAAATTGACTGCTGGTAGTTTGTTTTGTGGGGTTTATTTATTTTTTTTTTGATCCACATAACAAACTCCAGGTATTGTTATTCCTGCGGGAAACCTCCAGGCAAATTTTTCTTCCTGCAGCACTCCCAAAGACGAGGACATAAATTTCAGGATGGCTGATTTGTAAAACTCCCCTGGGCTCTGTCTTTTGCTGAGCCTCTCGTTAGGGAGTTGAGAGGGAAGTGGGATAATTAAGCTTGAGCAGATGTGCTAGAACAAGATATTGGATCAGGAGCAGGAGTGTGGATGAGCTGCTCTTGATTCCAGCAGATTCAAACCCACTCCTCTGTCCTGATTTCCCTCTCCAAGTGGATTTGGTGCTTCTGGTTTGGGAATTTTATTTCTGAGAGCTTCCAGCAGTGTGAGTACCTTCCAAGCTCTCTCCCAGGGAAATATCCCAATCTTTCTGCAGCCCTTCCACCTCTACATTTTGGAGGTTCTTTTGGAGGAATCTGTCCAAAAAAATACTCCCTTTTTCCCTTCTTCTGGTTGTGGGGGTGTCACCTGTGCCAAAGTGGCTTTAATGAACCCTTCCAGTGCCTTTAAGGGTCTTATAAAAGGAGGGAGAGGGATTTTGGAAGGGTCTGGAGGGACAGGACAGGGGGAATGGCTGTAAGCTGAAAGAGGGGAGTTTTGGATGGGATTTTGGGAAGGAATTCCTGGCTGGGAGGGTGGGGAGGGGCTGGAATGGAATTCCCAGAGAAGCTGTGGCTGCCCCTGGATCCCTGCAAGTGTCCAAGGCCAGGTTGGATGAGGCTTGGAGCAGCCTGGGATAGTGGAAGATGCCCCTGCCCATGGTTTGGGATGGAACTGGATGATCTTTAAGGTCTCTTCCCACCCAAAACCATTCCATGATTTTAACCCTTGCCTTCCTGGGACACACTGAGATCAGAGGCTTCCCATACTCAGAGAAATCCATGGTGCTTGAAAACAGCCTGGACCTCTTCCTTCTGCTTCTGGTGCAGAGCAAAGGAAGATCATCAAAGCCTGGAAACCATAAAAAAAATTTAAAAATAGTTATTTTCCATGCCTGCCTTCAGCATGACAACTCTCCTGAGATTTGGGCACCCTCCACTCTTGGCTCTGGTGCTGCCCCAGCTCTGCCTGGCCGTGCTTTTGTTGGTGCTGGTGAGCTCCAGGTTTCCCAGACATTCCCATCTCCAAACAAAGCTCCCAAGGCTTTGCTGGCTCCTTCCTTGGCAGCCTCCAGCCCTGCTCCTGCCTTTGTGCTGTGCACAGAAGCTCATGTGGGGATCATTGTTCATTCCAAGCGTGGCTCTCTCATGTCTTCCTCTGGAACACAATGTATCTTTAGACCTTCAACTTGCAGGAAAATCCTGTGCAATTAATCCCTTGGGAAAGGCCAAAATCCCCTCGGAAGCGCCCAAGAATTGAAAGCACTTTTTTTGTTGGCTGAGTGTTGTTCTTGGTGCAAAGGCTGATGGTGGGAGCTGGATGCAGGAGGAATTGCTGGGATGAAAGGAAGCACCAGCCTGATTTCCTGAACTCTCAAGGCTGAGAAATGAACTTTTTGCAGGTGGTTTGGTGGTTAACTGACCTTAAGTCAGTCTTTTTCATTTACATTCTAAGCTGAATTGGGTGGGTGAAACTTAGAGCAACCTGGAATAGTGGGAGGTGTCCCAGCAGGTGGAGCTGGATGGTTTGAAGGTCCATTCCAAGCCAAACCATCCTGTGACTCCAATTTTCCAGAGTTAATAGCTTGATGGGTGGGAACAACTCCTACTGACCCTCTGCCCAACCTTGGAAATGGTGTATTTGTATTTTCTCAGGACTGATCCACGTGGTGGAATCCCACCTGACTTGGCAGAAAGCTGAGTGATAGACTCAAGATTTATTCCTGAACCCTTTAAATAGAGATGGCCAAATGCACTGGACAAAAATCTGGGACAAACCCATTTGTGCAGCTTGGCTGTTCCCAGCCAGCACTGGGATGTTGGATGTGTTTATGGGATCCTCTGGGGAAGCCACAGTGCCCCATTGCCCTCATTCCATAGGAAGCATCAAGAGGATAATTAATTTAATAGCCATGACAGTGGCATATTGGATTGCTGGAGGAATTTCTCTACAAAACGCTGGCATGCAGGAAGCTCCTGCACCTTTTCCTGTAGCAACACTGAGCTGCAGTTTCCTGCTGTGTGAGGCTGTGGTGTTTTTTATATTGCAGGTGACCTGGAAAGAAGGAAAACTTTAGAAACTTCAGGTGTGTGTAACCAGGCTGCTTGTTCCTAAATCACTTGGGCTTTTTCTGCTTTGGTTTGAGAGAAAACAGGGAAATTGTGGTTGTTTTAATTTCACTGGCTCTGTGATTCACATTTGGAGTTTGTGCTAAAAACCCAACAAAATTGTGTGTAAATCCTGCCTGAGCTGCTCCTTTAAAACTCTTTGAACAAAACCAAGGAGAGGGGAAGCAAATCTGATCCTTCTGGAAGTTCTGGCAGGGCTCCTTCCTGCAGCAGAGAAGGGAACAAATCCCATCCTCTGGGGTTTGGGAGGGATCTGTAAAAGGCACAGCACCCTCAGATCCCCAGCACTGGAATATTCCCACATGGGCTTGGAAAGGACTCTGCAAAACAACCCCACACTGGAGAGAACTCTGTTTTTCTTGGTGTTAGAGGTGCTTGGGGAGCAGGACAGGAAAAATCCCACAGGATTCTATTCCTGGCAGGCTGTGGAGAGCTTTTGGAATACTTTACCATGATGCCAAAGCAGCAGGATCCTGACCAGGACTTCAAATGGGTTTCAGATGAGCCTTTCCAAGGTGTGGGTGCTGCTTCAGCACTTAAGGAAGGATTTGGGGTGCAGGCCCCTTCCTTAGGCTGGATGTTGATGTTCATCCTGATTTTCCACTGCTTGTGAGCCTGGTCTGCTGCAGCTGAGAATCAGAAGAGCAGAATTCCACTTGTTCTTGAAAAAAAAAAGTATTTTTAATAGTGTTTTGAAAGGAATAGAAACCCCCAGGTGCCTCAGGGAATGATCCAGCCTGAAAAAACCACCTGTAGCTGGTGGAGCTTCATGTGTTCCCTCAAATTGGGGGGTGGGAAATCTGCATTGAAACCAAACCATGATTTTCCCCCTGTGTTACTTTAGGTGAAGGGAATTGCACTAATCTCGAGCTTAATTTCCAAATCCAGTTGGCTTTTATTTCCTACACCCATGCTGGAGAAATCCCAGTGGGTTTGGAGATTTGTTTTAAAGCTCTTTTCTTCGAGGATTGGCAGATAGGAACCCTTCTCCAGGAAGCCTCAGAACTGCTGGAGCTTCCTCAAGTAGCAAAGAATTCTGGAACAAACAACTGGGGAATGGCCTAAAACTGGACAGGGTAAGTTTAGATTAAATCTTAGGAAGAAATCCTTCCCTGTGAGGGTGGTGAAACCCTGGCACAGGTTGGCTGAATCCCTGGAATTGTTCAAGGGGGTTTGGAGCAGCCTGGGATAGTGGAAGATGTCCCTGCCCATGGCAGAAGTGGCACTGGATGGTTTTAAGATCCCTTCCCACAAATTGTTTGATTTTATGAAATACCAGTTGGTCCCTCTTCTTCAGGGGACAAATCACCTCCAGAATATCTTTGGGAGACTTTATTGCTGTTGTGAGTGGTGCAGAAAACACCTGGGTGGGAGGCAGTTCCCTACTGGGAGTTTGGATTTTAAGCACAAAAGCCAATTATTGTTGAATTAAAATTGAAGCAGCTTTGTGAGCACCAGAGCTGCCTAATTTTCACTGGCACTGTCTGTTTCTGTGCTTGCTCTGGGCTCTGAGTCTGGTTTAGAGTTCAAGCCCAGCTTGCCCAGGCTGATATTCAAACAGCTGGTGCTGTCTCAGCTCTGAAAACTTGGTTTACAAACTCCTCTCTCAAAGCCTGCTGCAGGTGGGAGCAGGAAATGCACCCCTGAGTATTTCTTGGGGGGTTGGAATAAATTCTGCAAAACAACCCCACACTGGAGAGAACTCTGTTTTCCTTCTAGAGGCTTAGGGAGCAGGACAGGAAAAATCCCCCAGGATTCTGCTCCTGGCAGGCCTTGGAGAGATCCTGTCAGGATCCTGAACAGGACTTTAGAAATATTTCCTCCTCCTTGTGATGTTTCAAGGCTCACTTTGTTTGTGGGAAGCCTCTCTCAGGGCTGATTTTTTTTTTGTTTTTGGAGCATCCCAGCATGGAGTGTTTATTAAAACAGTTCTCAGGATTCCCTGGTTTCACACTTCCTCGAGTCAGATTTAGGCTGTAGTTTGAGCTGAGGATCAGCATCTTCTTTTGGAGTCTCTGTGGCCCAATTCAGCATCTTTTGCAGCCAAGGAAAGATCCTGGCAAAGGGCAGCAGAGAGGATGTGGAATCTGCCTCCAGAACTGGACCTGCTCCATGCCAAAGCTAAAATTAAGCTAAATTTAAGCTTAAAATATTCCCCTTGACACTTTCTCCTTCCTGCCACTGAACTCTTTATCTTGTTTAAAATCAAGACCTTGACATAATTCTAGATATTTTTTTTTTGTATTCCTAAATAAACCCTTGCCAAAGCTCAGCTCTTGGCCTCCTCTGCATCTGCTTTGAGTGCAAACATCTCCTTTTGAGTGCAAACATCTCATCCCAAGGGTTTTGCAGCAGGAGGAGATGGATGTTTGTCCCTCTGGGGCTTCATGTCACCGTTGCTGAGGCACTTTGAGACACTTTCAGAATGACTCTGGAGGTTTCTGGGAGTGAAAAAGCATTTCAGTAAAACCTACAAAAACCTAACCCAAACTCCCCTTGAGGGAAAAGGCCACATCTTAAAATAATACATTTTTTTTTCCCCCTGAAGACTAAATTAGAGAAATATTGGAATATGTCAGAGCAATCTGCTTTTAACAGCCCTGCTGTGTTCTTGTAAATCACGTGATGAGGCCCAGCCCCAAAATACACTGAAATCTTGGGCTTGGTGTCAGGTCTAGCACAGGTTTGGGGTCATGCTCAGTCCTGTGGTTTTACAACCACTGTTTCTCTTTCACAAGAGTTTCAGCACTTCTTGAATCCTCCCAAAGAGGAAATGAACCGTTGCCAGCACACCTGGAAAAAGCAACGATTGTATTTTTTTTTTCTCCTTCTGATATTTCACTGAAAACACACTTGAAATTTCTGGCTGCTTGGAGAAGTTGATTATTTGTACATGAAACACTCAATTCCACCAGTATGTCCCATCTCCATGGAAACCAACTTCTCTTGGTGGGAGCTGGAGTGATGCAAATATTAAATTGGGTGCTTTAGCTCAGGGACAGATGTGTGGCCACCTAAACTACTCCAGCTCCATCCTCCCTGCTCCTGGATCCAGCTCTGGCTTCCCCCTGAGTTGAAACTCAGAGTAGGGAATTCTTCTGGTTCCTGATTATTTCCAGCTCTCATGGAATTCTCCTGGGAAGCTCAGGCATCAGGTCTGAGTTGAATCCTGGGGATGTTTTTGCCTCTTCAGTTATCCCAGAGAAGTCCTTGTTGTCTGGTCCTTCCCCAGAAAGTGCAGTTCCCTCCCTGAAGGATCCATTTAAGGAGTTTGCTCATTGACAGTTGCTTTTATTTAGGTGTTACTTGCACCTCTTGGATCCCTGTTTGGCTTTTCTTGAGATTTAAAGAAGTTTTGTGCTTGTGGCAGAGGCAGCTCTGTCACGTTGTGGTCACACACAGGGACATCATTTGAGCTTTATTGATCCCAACTTCAATCCAACTCCCTTCCATCAAATCCAATCCCTTTCAAATTCCTGTGCCAACTTCTTTTCACCTTGACTATTGCATCTCCCTGCCAGGACTCGTGGAGGTTTAAAGGGATTGGAATCCATTGATGGGATGGAGGGAATTCCTGATGCCACCACTGCAATTGAATATTGCAGTTCTAGTTCTAGGACAGAGTTCTAGACAAGTCTGTTCCAATCTACTTAATGCAAAAAATAAACTACAGGATCATGGGATCATTTTAGTTGGAAAAGGTCTCTCAGAGCACTGAGTCCAACCATTCCCAGCTCTGCCAAGGCCACCACTGCCCCTGTCCCCAAGTGCCACATCCACAGGGCTTTGAAATCCCTCCAGGGATGGGGACTCCACCCTTGCCCTGGGCAGTTCCAATGCTTTACAACCCTTTCCATGAAGGAATTTTCCCAATTTCCACCCTGAGCCTCCCCTGGCCCAGCCTGAGGCCGTTCCCTCTCCTCCTGTCCCTGTTCCCTGCGAGCAGAGCCACAAGGTTCCCCCTGAGCCTCCTTTTTTCCCCTTTCCCAGCGCCCTCAGCCTCTTCTGGGGCTCCATCCCCTTCCCAGATAAAAGATCCAAACCTGTCTTCTTTTTTTTTTTTTTTTTTCCTAAACACATTGAAACTTCTTAAGGGAGCAACAGAGAGTTGAGGAGGGCAGTGAATGAATTTATTTCCCTCAGGAAAAGGGCAGTGCTGCTCCATCCAGCATGGAATGAGATGCACCTTGTCTTCCTGTGGTGGTTCTGGTGAGGGAAAACCAGGTTTAGAGTGCAGGAAAAATGCTGACTTAAGTTTCTGCTGGGTTCAAAGCAGCCAACTCATCTGCAAAGTGTCTCCAGGGAAAAGCTGACTTCTCCTTCTACCTTTTCCTTATTACTCCAGTTTCTTGGCACGAAGATGGGTGGAAATCAGCCAGATGTAAATCACCAGCAGCTCCAAAGAAAGCAAGCCAGGCTGGAGGCTTTGCTGGAACAGCATTTCCTTCTCCTCAAATCTTTGTTTTCATCCGGAAGGTGCCTTTTGGTTCACAGGAAAAGCTCCTCTCAATGGGGTCAGTGGTGACTCAAGGATTTGTCTGGCAGAAATTAGGTGAAAATGGGAAGGGTGCCTGTGGAATAATGTAAGAATTCTTTTTCATGTGTGATTTCTGACCTCAGGGCAGGTAAAACCTGGTAGAGAAGTGGCCAGGAAGGGTTTTTTTTTTTTCAAAGCAAAGCTGCGTTTCTAACAAGGAAACTCTTGTGTGCAGTAAAATGAAAACTCAGCAGCCAGGCACAGGTTGCTGTGCAGTTATTAATTCACATTTCCTGTCCTTGCAGGGCATTTTTGGCAGCAAACAGAACTGGTGTTGTCTTACAAGGAGTGAAACCCCCTCAGTGCTGAGGTGTCCCTGGTTCACTTGTCACAGAGATCAGGAGAGCCAAGGCATGGGAGAAAGGTGTTTGTCCTTCCAGCAGTGCCTTGCTGTCCTTTTTCTGTGCTCTGTAGGATTAAAATCAGTTTTGTGGCTTTCAGAGCTGTGGGATTCCTGGAAAAGTCCAATTGGGAGTCACAGAACCCCAGAATGGTTTGGGTTGGAAGGGAACTTAAAGATCATTTCATTCCTCCTATGGCAGGGACACTTCCACTGTCCCAGGCTGCTCCAAGCCTCATCCAGCCTGACCTTGGACACTTCCAGGGATCCAGGGGCAGCCACAGCTTCTCTGGGAATTCCATCCCAGCCAGGAATTCCTTCCCAAGATCCCATCCATCCCTGCCCTCTGGCCCTGGGAAGCCATTCCCTGTGTCCTGTCCCTCCATCCCTTGTCCCCAGTCCCTCTGCAGCTCTCCTGGAGCCCCTTGAGGCCCTGGAATGTGCTGGAAGCTCTCCCTGGATCCTTCCCTTCTCCAGGTGAGCACCCCCAGCTCTCCCAGCCTGGCTCCAGAGCAGAGGGGCTCCAGCCCTGGAGCAGCTCCGTGGATTCCTCCGGACTCTCTCCAACAGCTCCAGGTCCTGCTGCTGTTGACTCCAGAGCTGGATGCAGCTCTGTAGGTGGGGTCTCATGAAGGCAGAGCAGAGGGAGAAGCCAAAGGAAGGTTGGGATTTGCCCCAGGGATGTGAGGACAAACCCCAGGTCACCCCAGTGCTGCCATCCCAGGAATTGTGCGACAGAACATCCTTGGCAAGTAACAAACCTGGCTTTGGTGCTACAAAACCCCTTTGCTCAGAGGTGGAAACTGAGGGTGCCCTGTGGCAATGAGAACACCTGGCTTGAGGAAAACCCATGGATTTAAATACTGGAATAATTTTAGCCTGGAGTTCTCAAGAAGTTTGCAACCAACAGGATGCTAAAAATCCACTTCTTGCTGCTCCAAGAAACCACAGCTTTTCTTTTTTTGCCTTGATAACCTTTTTTGACTTCTAAGATTCCTTTTTTTCTGGTGTCCTGCAGGGCTGGAGGAGCCTGATGGAAGTGAAATGTGAGGAACAGGCAGGGAGTTGGGGAAAATAGGGATAAATATTCCTTAAAGCATCAAAGCCCCAGCACCAGCTGTGGTTTCACGTGCACCACTGGCACCTGGGGATGTTGTAGAGGGAAAGGAGGGAATTTGGAGGAAGCAAAGCAGCTTCCAAAAGCTTGGAGGCAGGGAGGGACTGAGCTGAACTTGCCCTTTGCTGCCCACCTCAGTAAATCCTCAGGCTCGAGTGGAGCTCATCTGCCTTTGTAAGAAAATAAACGTGAATAACCATCAGTTGCACTGATGGAGGTAATTTATGTTGCAAAACGCTGCTTGCAAAGACTTCAGAAGAATTCACACCTCTGACACCTCAAATTTCCCTCGCATGGGTGGTGTGAAGCTCTTCACAATGGAAAAAAATCGAGTGTCTGAGTGTTAATCTCATTTTTAAATCACTTTTTATCACGAAATGTGGTGAATTATTTGCTCAAAGGCAGGTTCTCTGCTTAGGTGGCAGAGCTGATTTTTTTAAATTATTTTTTAATATATTCAGGGGTGGTGTTTGGTTTTCCCTCAGATTCAGGATGTTTCTCTGGTGATGCTCTTCACCTGCAGACAAGTCTCTAAATAAAAGAAGACCCATCAGAGATCCTTAGAAAGGACTTGATTCCTCATCATGACCTTCAACCCATCTCTCCCTTCAGTTGTAACCCCCAGATAAATCCACAGCTTTATTTTTCCATGGGACATTCCAGCTTCCTGCTCCTCTTTGCTCACTGTATTTTCAGTGGAATATTTTTAGCTGGAAACCTCATTTTCCCAAGCTTGTAAGTAATGTTAATTTGAAAGAAACTTAATGAAAAGATTTTTTTTTTTTTTTTGGAGTTAAATGTTTGCCAGGAAAAAGCCACTCAAGCCTGTGAACAGACAGACCATCTGTAGGCCATGATGTTCATCTGGGATTTGGGGAGATCTGGGGTGTGAAGTCAAATCCTAACAAATTTTTTATTTATTGCTGCAGGGGAAATCCAACCCTGCAGTGGTGGGTGGCCCTGCATGAGGATGAGGAAATGGGAATTTGGCCCTGGAACAGGCAAATCCACAGTGGCCAGTTTGTCCTGCCTGATGGGCAGATTTGAAAGGTTTTGTGGGGGTTTTGTCCTGATGTAGAAAAAGCAAAATGCTTAAAATTGCTTTTTATTCTGATTGAGGAACCAATTTCCTACGACTTCAACCCTGGAAGCAGAGCCTTGATCCCAACAGGGAGCTGGGATGTTCCTGTTGTGTGAATCCACAGCTCCATTGGCCTTGGAGCTCCTGGAACATTTCAGGCACTGGATGGGGAGCCTGAAAAAATTCCCTTGGCTCTCTCCTAGCAACCCTTCCCAGCTGATATTTGACAACAAGCTTCCCTAGCATCATCTCAATATTCCCAACATTTACTGGCATTGAAATTCTCTTCATAGTCTTGGGACTAAGATCATTTCTCTTCAGGTCCTCAGGACCTCATTTCTGTGGCTGTTGAACTTAGAAACCTGACTCATATCCAGATTTTTCTCTTTTCCCTTGACTTTTCCACTGGCTTTTTTTTTGGCACCAGGTCCAATTGGCATCCTGAGGTGATGAGGAGATAAAAGCAGCAAGGCCAAAAGCCTTGGAAGGGATTTGGGTGATGGTTGTTAAACATTTGAGGGTGTGGGATGTGTTACAGGCTGGCTTTGTAGCTGTGAGCTTGCTGCTGTGAGGACAAATGCTCCTTCCAGGATGAACCCCTGGAATCAGGAATATTGAAGTCTTTATCCATTAATTTCTTGGTATTTTTGTAAATTTGACTAATGAAAAGTGCACTGAGAGAGAATGTGGGCACAGAGGGATTGACCTGGACAGGGTGAACTAAAAGGTTCTGGTCTTCCCCAACAATTCTGGATGTGTGTGGAATTCCTGGGGGTTTTCTGCATGGATGCACATCAGTATCCAATGAAAGAGGTGGCTGGGAATTGATGGACACAAACATAGCAATCCCAGGAGAAACGTGTAGAGCTCACCTTAATTGTGGAAATCTTTCTCCAAGCTCTTGATGCTCCTTTCCTGGGCTATCCCAAAGCTGGGCTCAGTTTGCTGAAGACCTGGAGCATTTCTCCTTGCTGGGAGTTACTTGGAATCGTTGTGGGATCCATCACCAGAACCCTGAATGCAGGAGAGGAGATTCCACGTGCCCTCAGCATGGCTGAGTTCCTTCAGCACTGTGGGTCTCCAGACAGCTCCTGGATTGCTCCTGGATCTGAGGCTGCTGATTAATTCCTGCCACGTTTGGGACAGAATTCATCTGGGATTTGGTTGTGAGACTTTCACCTTATGGAAAAAATTCAGTGTGAGCTGAGAGAAGAGTTGGATCAGAGCCTGTGTTCTTCACTCCCAGATACATCCTTGGGAATCCTGCTGGAGCTTTCTCTGGAATTGTGGTGTGGACACTGCTCTGGGTATGTCAGATCCTTTCTGCTGTTCCCTGGGCTCATTCCTTGTGCTGCTGGAGGGTTCCCAGGGACAGCTCTGGGGGATGGAGGAGCCCAGAGATCTCCCTCGGATTCCTGCTCTTCCCAGAGTCCCAGCTTCTGCAATGAGCCTTTCCCTTGCTGAAGAATTTCTGGAGATGGAAGAAGCTTGGAGGGTGGAAATGTTCTTTCTCGAGCAGCTCCGTGCAGTTCTCCCAGGAGTGCTCTCAGCTCTTTTGTTGGTGGGATTCCAAGATTTCCCATTCCTGGGCATCTCTTCCTTGGTGGAGAAGGGAGAGGGCAGATGGTTCTGTGTTAGCAACTGGGGGCTCACTGGAATTCACCTCATTCCAAGGAAAGAGAGAGCTTTCCCAGCTTCCTCATTTCTGCCAGTGCACTCCCAGAGATTCCCCCTGTGTTGGTGCAAGGGTTTTATTGCTGAAATCCACTTTCTTTTCAGTTTGTCCTCAATTATGGAGTCAGGGAATGGTTTGGCTGCGAAGGAACCTTAAAGATCATCCAGTTCCATCCCAAACCATGGGCAGGGAGCATCTTCCACCATCCCAGGGTGCTCCAAGCCCCATCCAGCCTGGCCTTGGACACTTCCAGGGATCCAGGAGCAGCCACAGCTTCTCTGGGAATTCCATCCCAGCCCCTTCCCACCCTCCCAGGGAAGAATTTCTGGTATCATATCAATAAACAATGTGGTTGTTCCCAAACCTTTCATCCCAATATTTCTCCCTTTCCCAAACCCAGTTCACTCACTGATTTTTTGGTAGGAATTTTAGATCTTTGCCACCACAGGGACAATATTCAGATAGGGCCCTGTGTGGCTCATTAATATTTTTCTGAATTTGGGAACACCAGGATTGAGTCAGCACTTGGAAAACTCAGCTTTAATTTACAGTCAGCATTAACTCACAAAGCTGAGGAGCATCCAGCCTGGAGCTGCTCAGGATCAGGCTGGGAGAGCTGGTTTTTATTAAGCAGGACTTGATTTAGTCCCAAGTAAAACCATTTGTGTTTAACCTGATCCATGAAGCTGCTGCGAGTGTGAAAATCCTCCTTTATTAAACATTTTCTGGGCCATCATCGGACACAGCAGGACTGTGTAAGAGTTTGGGGACCTGGAATAATTATCCAGGGGTATGTTTGCTAAGAAATTCAACTTTAAAACTTCCTGATGTGCTACTGAGTGACAAGAAAAGATCTGGTGACAAATCATCAGCACTGAAAATCACCACACTTCCTTGGGAGGCTCCTCACTGCAAACCTGGAGTGATGTCGCTTTTCCCAGAGATTCCCGTTGGATTTTAGCAGGGAAATCACTTGCACTGAGGGCATTTATGTTTCCATCTGCCCTTTGTGAGCTGCTCCTGGGTGACTGCTGGGTGCAGCGAGCTCCTTGCCATGGAATTTTTGGGGCAGAGCAGCTCACGCTGAACCAAGAAAACTCTGGAGCCAAAACAAGCGGCCATAAACTTTTCCATCTCCCCATGAGAACGAGGAAAAGGAGGTTGTTGTGTCCAAATCCTTTTGGAGCTGACACTGTGGGAAAAATCTGTCCAATCTGGGAGTCATTGTATTTGAGGAACTGCAATAAATTGTGATGGACCCCAGGGATGGGACTGAGATCTCCTCACAGAAGTTGGCACCTCGGGGTGCAGGAACCTCTCCCAGCCCTTTGTGAATTCCTCCAGCAGATTTCAGAGGTTTTAATTGAAGATCAGGGATCTGAGGTGGGAATTTTTTGTTCCTGGTGAGTTGGGAATATTTCAGTGTGTGCCCAGGTGTCATCAAGGTCCAAGGAGGGGCTGTGGATTTCCTGCAGTCCTGGGCAAACTTTGTGCCATGAAAGCAGGAAACCTTTCCCATCCCAATGAAAAATCCTGGGGGGAAAAAAAGGGAATCTGCCTTGAGTTCCCTGTAGCTGGAACATTCCTGCCAAGCTCCTGCTGTGATGTGAAGGATCTTATATGAAATATTCCATGTCCCCTTCCCTCAAATGGGAGCAGCCTCGGTGGTGCTGCAGAGCTGAACTTCGGGTGAGAATAAACCTTTGATTTTCTCCTGCTTCCATTGTAATTCACATCCACGCTCTCGATGAAAGGGAATTGCTGTAGGATATTATTCCCAACCCATTAACCCTGATTTACAGCAGAATTCCTTATCAAGCTTCAGCGCTGAGACATCAGCGCTAATTGTCTTAACCGAGCCTTGCTTGGAATAAAGATTTCCTGCCTTTCCCTTTGTATTCCCTTCTTCCCGCTTGCTTTTCCCTTTGTATTCCCCTCTTCCCGAAGCGCTTTGATTCTTCCAGTTGTTCTTTTCACGCCGCACTCTCCCCCTTCTGTCTCTCCCCAAGGCTCGGGAGTTTTTTTGGGTCTTGCAAGGCAAATTAACATGAGAGAGCCACGATTTGCATGGGAGCTGTGGGAGGCCTCCGCCAGCTCCAGAGGCAGCCGGGAGAATGGAATTCATCGGGGCAGGGATTCCAAGAGTTTATTCCATGGAATTCCTCGGAGCAGGGACTTGGAGCAGGGACTCAGAGCATTTATTCCATGGAATTCCTCGGAGCAGGGATTCCGAGTGTTTATTCCATGGAATTCATTGGGGCAGGGATTCCAAGAGTTTATTCCATGGAATTCCTCAGAGCAGGGACTCAGAGCATTTATTCCAAGGAATTCCTCGGAACAGGGATTCAGAGGATTTATTCCATGGAATTCCTTGGAGCAGGGACTCAGAGCATTTATTCCATGGAATTCCTTGGAGCAGGGACTCAGAGCATTTATTCCAAGGAATTCCTCGGAACAGGGACTCCAAGCATTTATTCCATGGAATTCCTTGGAGCAGGGACTCAGAGGATTTATTCCATGGAATTCCTTGGAGCCAGGACTCAGAGCATTTATTCCATGGAATTCTTTGGAGCAGGGACTCCAAGCAGCTTCAGAGCATTTATTCCATGGAATTCCTCAGAGCAGGGACTCAGAGGATTTATTCCATGGAATTCCTTGGAGCCAGGACTCAGAGCATTTATTCCATGGAATTCCTTGGAGCAGGGACNACTTATTCCATCGAATTCATTGAAGAATGGACTCAGAGCATTTACTCCGTGGAATTCCTTGGAGCAGGGACTCAGAGCATTTATTCCAAGGAATTCCTCGGAACAGGGACTCCAAGCATTTATTCCATGGAATTCCTTGGAGCAGGGACTCAGAGGATTTATTCCATGGAATTCCTTGGAGCCAGGACTCAGAGCATTTATTCCATGGAATTCCTTGGAGCAGGGACTCAGAGCATTTATTCCATGGAATTCCTTGGAGCAGGGACTTCAAGCATTTATTTCATGGAATTCATCAGAGCAGGGACTCAGAGCGTTTAATTCCATGAAATTCCTTGGAGCAAGGACTCAGAGCATTTATTCCATGGAATTCCTCGGAGCAGGGATTCCGAGTGTTTATTCCATGGAATTCCTTGGAGCAGGGACTCGGAGCAGGGACTCAGAGCATTTATTCCATGAATTCCTTGGAGCAGGGACTCAGAGGATTTATTCCATGGAATTCCTTGGAGCAGGGACTCAGAGGATTTATTCCATGGAATTCCTTGGAGCAGGGACTCAGAGCATTTATTCCATGGAATTCCTTGGAGCAGGGACTCAGAGCATTTATTCCATGGAATTCCTTGGAGCAGGGACTCAGAGCATTTATTCCATGGAATTCCTTGGAGCAGGGACTCAGAGCATTTATTCCATGGAATTCCTTGGAGCAGGGACTCAGAGCATTTATTCCATGGAATTCCTTGGAGCAGGGACTCAGAGCATTTATTCCATGGAATTCCTTGGAGCAGGGACTCAGAGCATTTATTCCATGGAATTCCTTGGAGCAGGGACTCAGAGCATTTATTCCATGGAATTCCTTGGAGCAGGGACTCAGAGCATTTATTCCATGGAATTTTTTGGAGCAGGGACTCAGAGCATTTATTCCAAGGAATTCCTCGGAGCAGGGACTGGAGCATTTATTCCATGAAATTCATTGAGGCAGGGACTCAGAGCAGCCTCAGAGCATTTATTCCATGGAATTCCTTGGGGCAGGGACTCAGAGCATTTATTCCACGGAATTCCTCGGAACAGGGACTCAGAGGATTTATTCCAAGGAATTCCTTGGAGCAGGGACTCAGAGGATTTATTCCATGGAATTCCTTGGAGCAGGGACTCAGAGCATTTATTCCATGGAATTCCTTGGAGCAGGGACTCAGAGCATTTATTCCATTAATTTCTTGGAGCAGGGACTGGAGCATTTATTTCACACATGTCACTGGTAGGGACCCAGCGCTCTCCTAAATCCCAACTCCCACCATGCAGGAGGAGATGGAAAATCAGCAGCTCTGAGGATTCATCCCAAGATTCCTCAGGCCAGGGCAGGGCAGAGAATTGCCTTTTACCAACGTCCTTTTGGTGCTGTGATCACTGAGATGTGTCAGGACCCTGAAATTCCATGTTGGGCTTGGGATATTTTGAATATTTGAGTCAACGGGCTTTGAGTCAATTCCTTGGATCCAAGTAAATGGGTTTTGTTTCCCAGATTCAATGTTTTTCCTTGACTTGCTGCCTCAGGATTGAGAGCAAACACGAAGTCACAATCTTAGGAGGACTCAACGAATTTGTCGTGAAGTTTTATGGACCACAAGGAAGTAAGTTCATGACCTTCCAAAAAAAAAACAAGCCAGTGGCTTGTGGTGGGGAACTGGGAAATGACATTCCTGAAGGGGAAAAGATGAGCAAATCTAAGTGGGATGGAGAGAAATCCAAGGAAGCCACTTTCTGCAGGGTGGGGAGGATCCAGCTGTGAGCATGGACATGGATAGACCCCATCCCTTGGATGCTGCCTCTGGAAAACTCCAGCCTTCAGCATCCTCGAGCTTTCCTAGCCCCAGCTCCCAAGTTTTGCATCAGTCAGGAGAATTTCTTTGGAGTTTGTCATTAAAATGGCTTTTCTACCTTAATTTAGCACCATCTCCAAAGGTAAGGAGATGATCCCAAAGTGCCTGGTTTTAATCTTTGTGCTGAAATCTTTTCCAGAATCACTTCAAATCGTGTCAGGCAGAGCAGGAAAAAAGCTTTTCCCATGGGAAGTTTGCTCTGAAATCTCACCCCAGCAGAGCTGTGTATTATTCCAGGGATGTATTTTCCTTAATGCTCTGGTTCTGTTTATCCTCTCCTCAGCTGTGGAGTGTCTAATTCTTGCTTTTCTTCCCTTGCAGCACCCTATGAAGGTGGAGTATGGAAAGTTAGAGTCGACCTTCCTGACAAATACCCCTTCAAATCCCCATCTATAGGTAACAAATGCTCATTTTCCATCCAAATCCTGTGATTTGTGCTTCAAGTTTGCAGGTATTGGTGCAATATGAGACCTTTTAAGTCTGCAAAATGCTTTTATCAGATTTCACATCTCAAGCAGAGAGGAATTTTGGGCTTTGGAAGGAGTAGGAGCTGGGAGTGGGATTTGGCTGCATATTTGTGTGTTGATGAATTAAATCTCTATTCCATGTGCTTTTTTTTTTTTTTTAATAATAACTCCACTGGTGGGTGGTGGAGCAAAAAGCACAGTTCATGGTGTTGGGGAGAACCCAACTTTTGGGGTCTTCTGTCCAAAAGTGGATGGAAGTTCTTCCACTGAAGCCTTCATCCTCTTGGAGCAGGGAATGCAAATGCAGAAGAACTCAGGAGCAGGGATTTATCACCAAAAAAAAAAAAGTTGGCTTGACTGGTCAGGCTTGTTTCACCTTGGAAATTTGATTAGGAAATGGTTTTTAGCTTGGATCCATCCTCAGGGAACAGGGAGCCACCTCAGATGTCTTCAGGTGCCTGACTTTATCCCACTCAGGGATAAAGCCATAAGTAAAATGACCAATTTTCCAGTTTTCTGCTTGGAAAACTGAAGCAGGTGCAGGAAATTGCCTGTGATGATGAAATGAGTGTCACCTCTGGTGGCTCAGCCACCTCAGGACTCCCAGGAATGGGGAGAGCTCCCCAAAGAGCATTGATGTGGAAACTCCACTGGAAGGGTTGGATGGGCCCTTTCCAACATCAGCATCCTCCTTAAAATAACCCCTTAGGCTAAGATTTTATTTGAGAGCTCCGTGGGATGAGAAATAATCTCTTCCAAGTGGGAATTGTGCCTTTTGGGAGAGGATGATGCTGCTCATCCACCGTCCTTTACCTTTTTATTTTGGGTTTGAAGCCTCCTGTGAACCCCAGAAATGTGCAAAGAGCTGAGTAACAACACAGAAATCTGCAGCTCTGAGGAGCTTTTTCTTCCTCCTGAGTCAGCTCTGGAGCTTTCTCTTGGATTGGCACATTCCAAGTGTGAATTCCCACTATTTGCTGCCAGTTCTTTGTCCCTCCTCACTCCAAAGTGATGCAAAACTGATGCAGATCAGGGCAATCTTAAATCATGGAGTGCTTTGGGTTGGAAGGGACCTTAAACCTCTTCCAGTTCCAACCCTGACACCTTCCACTATCCCAGGGTGTTCCAACCCCAGTCCAGCCTGGCCTTGGACACTTGCAGGGATCCAGGGGCAGGATGATGTGCAGGGAGCTGATTTCTGCTCAAATCACTGAGTTGTTTTGGCCCTTCTAATGTTGATTTTGCTGCCTTTTTTTTTTTTTTTGTTTTCCATCCCTCACTTGTTTAAATCCATTGTGTTTATCCCAGACCTCATGAGGAGCTTGTTCACTGTTCAAATGGCTGAAAAAACTCCTTTTTCCTCCCAAAAATCTGCCTCTTGCTGGAAAATCCCTTTTTTTTCTTCCCAAAATCTTCCTCCTGCTGAAAACCCCCTTTTTTCTCCTCGAGCTCTTGCTGAAAACCCCCATTTTTCTCCCTAAAAATCTGCCTCTTGCTGGAAACACCAGTTGGGTTGGATAAAATCTTCACTAGACCTGAGCTGGCTTAGCAAAGCAGAGCTCTAGAAAAGCTGGGAAGCTCCAAGGAAAGTGCTGGGACTCAGGAAAGCTCCCAGGAAGCTGCCAGGGGAGGGATTTGTTTTCTTTTAGTTCCCATTTTTGCTGCCTCAGCCCAGCTTATCTGGGACAGCCAGACCTGGGTGAGGCCTCCTGAGCCATCCTCATTATCTCTGGTTTGGACATTGCTGATAATTCCAGAGCAAAGCTTCATCCCAGCTGAACTGGGAGCACTGGGAATGATCCAGTTCTCTCCCATCCCACTGAGGGTCCTGACCCAGTCTGAGCTGTGGATAACACAGGAATTCCTGGGGAAATCTCTGATTTTTAGAGGTGGAAGTGAAGGATTTTAGGGATTATAGAGCCCATAAATGGATAAGAGGTCCTGGACTTGTTTCTGTTCTCAGCACAGTTCAAATTGTCCATGGGAGTCCCTCCTTGGAGGAAATATGGAATCCAGCAGCTTTTCCTTTAATAAATTCCACTTTTATGCTGAAGCTTAAAGGCAAAGCTCCATCCTTGCAGCTTCCCTTGTCCCTCCAGGACTGGAGGCTGAAATATTCCTTCCATCTTTGGAAATCTTTCATCCTGGCATGGGTTTTTTTGCAAAAAACTTGGGGTTTTTGGAGCATTTTTGGCTTTTTTCTTTGGTTTTACCATGTAGGTTTTTTTGGAAAAAATAACACCACGGCTTGGAGTGGATGTGGAAAAATCACAGCTGAGAGTTCCCTTCTAATCTGCTCCAATTGCTTTTATCCCAGCCTGGCTCCAACAATGAGATCCAAGAAAAAATTGGTGTTCTCTCCCAAAGCACCAACCTGACTAGAAGAGGATTTTCCAGTGGGAAAGGTGTGGATGTTTTGGGAATCCCTAAAGGAGCAGGAATTCTCTTTGTGTCCAGGAGAAGCTTTTTGGGCTCTTTTCCTGCCAAATCTTTGCTCCCTTCTCCCATCCACAGCTCCTTCCTCAAATATCCATAGCATTTATTCCCTGCCCTTCCTGTGGCTCATTATTAGTGCTGTTCCCTATTAAATGGCACCAGGAATGGCTTTTAAGGACCTAAACCCATCCTGGGATGTGTGTGGAGATTCCTGGGCCAGCTCCCAGTGTTCCATCACATCCCAGTATCCCTGGCACTGCCTGGAATCACACAGATCCTGGATTTTCCAGGATGATTTTTCCCAACAGGAGCTCCCCAACTTGCAGAAAAAAGGGAAATGGACATCCTAGAAAAAACCAGGAATCTAAACAGAGCCAGATGTGGGGCTGGCAACATGGCTCTGGGTTTGAGTGTTCCTATCAGGATAAATAAACCCTGAAATATCCCAATTTTCAGGATTGAGCTGGAGCAAAAGAACAAAACCAACTCCAGTCACTTCCTGATGTTGCTGCTCCCGAAGTTCAGTCACTCAATGGGAATTATTCCTGCTTTTATGAGGAAGCACTTCCCTGCTCTGTGTCTGCTTCCACTTCCAAAGGGTTTGGAGCTGTTTGTGAACCACTTCTCTCCTTTTCCCTGGAATTTTATATCTTTAGGGGAACTTTGTGCCTTTCCTGCTTTTCCAAAGGGGAGTTGTGGAAGACTGGAAGGGCTCTTTGGAGCTTCTAAGTCAGGAGAAAACTTTGTGTAAATTTGGTGGTTTTAATCACCTCCTGCTCCTGCCAAGAGCTGGAAATGAATTCCCTTTGATCCCAAAAAACAGGAGGAATTTCAGTGGGAATGTTCTGCCCTGCTCAGATACAGGAGCAGTAAAAACAAGCTGGGAGCTTGAGCTGTTCCCTGGAATTTATTTATTATTTAATTACTATTTATTAATTTATATTATTTCAATTTAAATGTATTATTTTATTGCTAAAATCTGCAGGAATATTGGGTTTCTTAATAATCAGATCCCACAACTGGAAAATTCACATTCAATATGCCCAGAGCCTCAACTTCTCAAATGAATTCTATATATTCTATATATGCTNGCTGCCACAAGGCCTCGTTCTATACATACATATATTTAAATATATATATATATATATATTTAAATATATGTATGTATAGAACGAGGCCTTGTGGCAGCTGGTACAAGAATGAAGCTGGATTTCATTTAATTTTTTAAAAAATTTCATTTAATTCCAGACAGGATTTAACAGATTTCTCCTGGCCTGTGTTTCATTTCTTGTTTTGGGAAGCTGCTGGGATGTGAGTGATAACAACTCCTTGTATTAGTGAGTGCACCCCATTCTCAGTGCTCTGAGAGGGCTCCTCATCCCCAAATTCCATCAAAAATCAATTTGTGCCTTTGCCAAGGAGGACTCCTCGACCTGAAGCTCCAAGATGGGAACATCCCTAAGAAATGGGAACAGCCACAGACCAAACCAGTTATTCCAGACACCAGTGGGGACTGGGACAGAGGATTTGCTCTGGTGCCCTCTGCCCACCTCCTACCACAGCTCCTCAATCTTCTCATGGTGGTTCCACAGGAAGGGAATCCCTGAAATTGGTGTGAAATGGGCTTAAAAATGAAAAAAAAATTGGTGAAAAGTGGGTTTAAAATTTTTAAAAAATGAAAAATTTAAAGATTAAAACCCAGTTGCCTTGCAGGCCTTTAGGTGTTTGGGGAAGGAGAAGTGTCCAAGTGGCCTCAATCCATGAGCAAATCCGAAAGTGGGGAGTTTGGGATGGGTGGGTGGATATAAACCTGCTCCACCCCTGGATCTAGTGGGAAATCCTCTTGAATTTATCCCCAACCACGCAGCTGCCATTGGAATTTCATTTTTCATGGATGTTTATGGTCAGTTTGTCCTTTTTATTCATCAAGATAAACCCAGAGCACATCAGTGTTATCAGGCTGTCCCTGGGCAAGGCCAGGAAATTGGGATGTGCCTTTGGGAATGTTGCTCTTCCCTCTCATCTCCCAACTTTTGAGTCCTGCCTGGATGATGGATGAACACCTTGGGATGGTGGAAAAACATCCCCATGGCAGGGGGTGGAACTGGATGAGCTTTATGATCCCTTCCAACCCAAACCATTCTGTAGGAATCTTCCACATTCCTCAAATTATCCAGGTGTTAGGGATCTGCCTTTTGGAGGAGAATTTGCTGGCAAAGCAGCTCATGACAGCAGCACGTTGGTTCTTGTGGTTCCTCGTGGCCATTTCCTGGGAGTTTCAGTCTGGACATTGATGTAAGTTTGGAATTCCTCCTGTTTTTCCACGATGGTTTTGCTCACTTTGATCCCACTACGAGGCAGGGCCCTGGATCTTAGGGTTTGATTGGATCTTGGGAAGGAATTCCTGGCTGGGAGGGTGGGGAGAGGCTGGGATGGAATTCCCAGAGAAGCTGTGGCTGCCCCTGGATCACTGCAAGTGTCCAAGGCCAGGTTGGATGGGGCTTGGAGCACCCTGGGATGGTGGAAGATGCTCCCTGCCCATGGTTTGGGATGGAACTGGATGATCTTTAAGGTTCCTTCGCAGCCAAACCATTCCCTGACTCTGTAATTGAGGACAAACTGAAAAGAAAGTGGATTTCAGCAATAAAACCCTTGCACCAACACAGGGGGAATCTCTGGGAGTGCACTGGCAGAAATGAGGAAGCTGGGAAAGCTCTCTCTTTCCTTGGAATGAGGTGAATTCCAGTGAGCCCCCAGTTGCTAACACAGAACCATCTGCCCTCTCCCTTCTCCACCAAGGAAGAGATGCCCAGGAATGGGAAATCTTGGAATCCCACCAACAAAAGAGCTGAGAGCACTCCTGGGAGAACTGCACGGAGCTGCTCGAGAAAGAACAATTCCACCCTCCAAGCTTTTTCCATCTCCAGAAATTCTTCAGCAAAGGAAATGCCCATTGCAGAAGCTGGGACTCTGGGAAGAGCAGGAACCTGAGGGAGATCTCTGGGCTCCTCCATCCCCCAGAGCTGTCCCTGGGAATCCTCCAGCAGCACAAGGAATGAGCCCAGGGAACAGCAGAAAGGATCTGACATACCCAGACCACATTCCCAAGGCCAGGTTGGATGAGGCTTGGAGCACCCTGGGACAGTGGAAGGTGCTGGAACTGGATGGACTTTAGGATCTCTTCCCACCCAAAACCCTCCTGGAATTCTGTGATCTTCTGATCCATCCACAGCTGGTGCTTGAGCACTATGAGAGAACCTCATTCCATGCTGGAATAATCCAGCTGCTGGAGCATTCTGAGTGTTGCCGTGTTTCCAGCACTGAGGAAGACTGACAGCTTCTCAGTGAGCTGAGGTTTAAATTTAACAATGCCCTTCTCCTCAAGGATTTTTGGCAATCCAAGGAATTCTCACTCTGGGATGAAACATCCCAGTTTTCAAGGTCAGCATCCACGTGTTGGTTTTCCAGTGTGGCAAAAGCTGCATCCCTTCCTGTTGTGGAATTCCTTAGGGATATCCAAGGATTCTTCTGTTATCAGCCAAAGGCTTTTTATCCACATGGATTTTATGCTTTGCCTCCAAAGGCAATCCTGGATTTCAGTGTCTCCATATGGAAAAAGGATGCACTGTGCTGCTCAAATTCTTCCCAAGCATTGGCTTTTCCAAGAGTTCCGTGGGAATTTTGGTTTAAAATGTTAAATGAAGTATTTACAACCAGTCCAGCACCTGGAATCACAGGCTGTGACCTCGGCTTCACACTCCAGGTCATGGAGAGAACCCAAAATCCCAATCCTGTCCAATGGAATGCTCACCTGGAATTCTGCTTGCATTAATTGGGATGTGCTGTGTTCAGTAAATTTGCTCCAGTGCTGGGAATTTTTTTTTCCCCTCCCTCCTGGCTTCTTTTTGAACTTGGAATTTCATTTTCACCTGGATGTTCATGTTCAGATTTTTTTATCTGTAAAAATAAACACGGAGCAAGTCGGGTTTATTGGAACGGTGTCAGCACAGGAGAATTTACATTCCAAATAAAGCAGGACAGAATTGTGCTTATTCCTGGAACAGGAAAAAGAAGGATTTCTATGGAGCTGCTCTTGGCCTGGGCACTTTGTGTCCATGGAATGAGGCTGGGAATGAGCCCTCAGAAATAAATACAGGGAGAGGATGTTCCTGTTCTTCCCTGGAGAACAACTTTTCCATTGGGGCAGCTTGATCCCAAGGTCAATGTGAGAGAAGGGATTTTTCCCAGTGTCCTCCCACCCTCTTTGTTGTTCATTTCACTGTTTGGTTTTTCCCCCAAAAAGCCAGGCAGGATTTAGGATCAGGATCAGTGCTCGCTGCAGCAAAATGGATCCGTGACCTGATTTAAACTTGTGGGAGCTGCAGAACGTAAATATTTGATGGAACCACAGCTTCCCTTCTGAAATCTGCTTCAGTTTTTCCAGCTAAATCCTGCCAAGTTATTCCTGAAATCCACTTGTTAGCAGGGAGATGTTTATGGAGTTCTCCCTTCTCCTCTCAGAGATGGTTCTGGCTTTGGGTATCATCTCAGCTTTGTGTTGTATCCGTGCAAAATCCTGCAATCCAGGGAAATGTGGAATTCTGTTTGTGTCACAATCCATGGGAAGGAAGGAAGGAAGGAAGGAAGGAAGGAAGGGAGTTCAACCCCATTCCAGCTCTGATCCCAGATGGGATCCATGCCATCACTCAGGCTGGGATTGCTCCTTGTGTGGGCAGAGATGATACCCACATCATGGGGGAGCTTGGGACATTTTTAAATGGTAAATGAGGAATTTTTTTAGGCTCTTTGGGGCTGCTCTGGAAAGAAAATTTCCATGTGTTTTGAGTCCTGGAAGGGACTTTTTTTAGGCTTTTTGGGGCTGCTCTGGAAAGAAAATTTCCGTGTGTTTTGAGTCCTGGAAGGGACTTTTTTTAGGCTTTTTGGGGCTGCTCTGGAAAGAAAATTTCCATGTGTTTTGAGTCCTGGAAGGGACTTTTTCAATGGATTGAGTCAATATCCCAGAGCTGAATTCTTTCCTTGTTTTTATCCTTGTCAGAAGCAATAGTTGCTGTTGGCTTCAATGGATTCTCCAGGTGGAAAATTCCCACCTGGGCCGTGTTTGTTGGGATTTTTGGGCTGTGGGATGGTGGCACAAGAGGGAAAAGGAGATTTTATTTCAAATTCTCAATTAAAAAAGCAACACCAAGGTTTGGAAGCAGCTTTCTCCTGGTTGGAGCCACTCCTCTGAGCAGAGCCCAAATGATTTCTCCAAGCCAGAAATGTAGGAATTAATTCCATCCCTGTTCCCTGTTTGTTTTGTGCCCACATCCAGATATTTGGGTTCTTCCTGTTGAAGAGTTGGGATCCTGGATTCTGCATCCACTCTCAGCCATCACTGGAAACATTTTTAGGGGTGAATGTGCTTTTGCTTCCACACAGGCTGAGGATGGTGCATAATTCCATTCATTTATTTTATTTTATCTTTATTTGTGGGATAAGAGATTGGTGTGGAGCTTCCAGCTGTCTCGAACTTGAGGCTGAAGTTGGCAGCTAGAAAACAAAATTTACTTTTTGATTAAAGTGTGGGGCTCCTTCTGCTGGGACATTGTAAGACTTGAAACCACAGGGGTTTATTTAACAATTTAATTTGCAACTCAGAACAAAAAAATCCCTCTCAAATCCAGAAATCTGAAATGTGGACAAAGCCACACATGGAGCTCTCTCCTCCTAAACCTCATCTGAGCTGCTTTTTAGGAGACCAGAGGCACCAAGAGGAGAATTAATTGCTGTATTGATGGAAAATTGGAATGATTGCATCCCTGGCTCACAAATGTAGGCTAAGATTGTGATGTCAAGCTCATAGAAAATCTCTGTTGGGAAAAATAGATGAAAAAAATGAAATATTGAGCTTAAATTTGTGTTCAGTGTTTCTTTAAAATTCTTTAAATTAGAAATATAATTAAATAAATATGATTATAAATAGAATTAAAATTATTTAAATTTCAGTATTCAGTGTTTATTTGAAATTCTTGCAGCTCCTAAACCCCCTTCATCAGATATGAGAGCTCCATTGAGCTCATGGAAAGGAATTTTTCAGGATCCAACAAAAGCTTTGTGGTTGCACTGCAGAGTTTTCCTGAATTCTTTATCCAGGTTTCTCTGGATTTTGAGGGAATGGCCGAGGACCCTGGGGTGGGAATGGTGCCTGCCTATTTTAAAGGTTACACAGCTATTTATAGCTCAGGCTGGGATGGCTCTGAAACCACTCAGAGCTTATTCCATAAATTCCAGACTTCTCTTGAGAAAAAACCCACATTTCTTTGGGATTTTTCTTGCTAATTTACCTCTGTGTCTCCTTGCAGGATTCATGAATAAAATCTTCCATCCCAACATTGACGAAGCGTGAGTAAATCCCTCTTTCATGTCCATATTTCATCCTTCAGAATTCCCCATATTTTCCCTTTTTTTTTTTTTTTTGGGTTGTGCTTCCATGTCAGTAAAATTCCAATTTGTTTTCTCTCGGGCAGAGTGGGAAGATTGAGGCAGTTAAAGGTTGTTGACCATAAATAGGAATAAATCAGGGTTTATCCCATACCCTGGGGAAGGGGTAGGGGAGGATTTTATTCTATTGTCAGAGTGTTTTCCAGTGTTAATTCCATGTTTTCCATGTGTTCCAGGTCAGGAACTGTATGTCTAGATGTAATCAATCAAACTTGGACAGCTCTCTATGGTGAGTTGGGCATTTTCCTTTGTATTGGGGAGACAGATGATTTCAGGCCACTTTTTGGGATTCTTTTCTTTGATTTTGGGTTTTTTACTGAATTTTAAACTCCTCCCTGAGCCAAGATCTCATGAAAAATCAGATTTTATTGCAGGTTAGGAGGTGGCATTGCCTCTGATGCTGCAGAGTGGTTCCCTTGAGGTCATTTCTGGTTATAAATCTCCTTTTTAGAGATCAAACAGATGAGCTGAAGCTCCTTTAAAAATTGAATTTAGGGGAAGCTGGAATTGTTGGAAAGAACACAGCTGAGTCTAGTCCAGGCTGCATTTAAAAATGGGAACTTCAGATATTCCAGTTATACTTTGTGGAAGAAATCCAGGGAAAAGTGCACATGAAATCCCTCAGGTTCTTCCCTGGAAAACTGATTTTAGCTATTTTGGAATGCTGGAATTCCTCATGCAATACAGGGATGAGGATCACAGCATGGATTTGTCATGGGAAATCAGCTTTGCCGCTCTTCCATAAAAAAGGACAAAAAGATTCCAGTGGTTTTGTGCTCCAGCATTCCAGGTCCTGCCTTGGAGCTGCAGGGGGACCCTGAAATGGCTGAATTCCCACTGCTTCTCCCTTTGGAAGTCACCAATCCAAGATTCCAACACCACCTCCTCCCTTCCAAGGTTTTGCCTCCTTCTGTAGCACAAGGAAATGAAAAAGGGAATCATATTCCTTTGTTTTCTGGAACATTGCCCCTTTAAAGCAGAGCATTCAAAGGATCTGGCTCAGATAATTCCAGCAGCAACCAAGGTGGGAGAGCCTTGGAATATCCATCAATAAATTCCTGAGGACCTCATGGTTCAATTCCTGCTCCTTCCCTAAGGAAGCATCAACTCCTCAATGCTGTGGTTGAAATTCCTGCACATGTTCCTCCTGTTCCTGCTGGACCAGCACAGGTTTGGGGGATTGGAGAGAAAGTTCCTTCAAGAAAAAATCATTATCTTGAGTGTCCTGTGAGCCAGGAGGGAATTCCAGGGCTCTGCTCCCTCATCCTCAGGAGCTTTCAGTGGTCAGATATCCAGAGAGAGGCTCCTGATCCAAGTGGAGAGACCTGGCCCAAGTTGCACAAATTAAAATCAACTTCTTGCTGTCAATGCCCAAATCCAATCCCTGGGAATTCCAGCTACCAAGGGCAGGCCACTGCCATGGCAGGGAATACTCTTACAGAGCATTCCTGCTGCTTTCTGGGATTTCTTCTTTGGATTAAGATCCTTTTTCCAGATGTTGTTGTTCTCCATCTCTGGCTCTGGGATGCTCCATTTGCCAGCTGGGACAAACCTGGGCACCAACATCAAAGCTGGAGCCTGGAATTCTGTGGCTGCATCCCAGAGCTGGACAGAGAACTTGGAGATCTCCCTCCAAGTGAATTCTTTGGGATCTCCCTTTTTGGTGAATTCTTTGGGAAGTTGAGGGTTCCAGGATCTGATTGAATTTAGCAGCTCGGTGATGACTCCGGAATGGGATTCATCATTTTATCCAGGAAAAGAGACAGGTTGAGGTGGCCAAACTGCTCATGTGGTGGGTCCTGGGCAGTGATGGAATTCCCTGATTCTGATCCATGCAAGAGAGGACTGATGATGCTCATCCACAGGCAGGATTTATAAAGTAAACTGATAAAAGATTTATAGAACATTCCCATGGGAAAACCCCACACAAGGAACATTCCCAAGGAGGAATGATGGCACAGGGCTGGTTCCTGACCATCCCCACCACTGGAACAAGGAGTTTGTCCTCTCAGGGATGTGGGAAGAGGGGTTTGTGTGTCCATGGGCACTCAGGGGCACCAGGAGGAGGTTTCCTGGCACCGAGGTTTTAGTGGGAGCTCTGCACATTCCCTGGATTGTTTGGAGTTGGAGGAGTGATGCTTTCTATCAACACAACCATGGAAAGCTCTGGAACACACTTTGGCTTGGAAAGACCTCAGAGATTGAGCTCCAACCCTGCTCCATGGGCAGGGAACCTTCCATGGAGCACGGGACATTTAAACAGAGATTGGGAGAGGTGAAGAATTCAGGGAAGGGCAAAGCACAGCACTGTTTGGTTTGGGTTTTTCCTAATTTTTCAAGCCAGGATTAAAAATCAGGAAAATTCCATCCCCTTCCTTGCTTAACCCATGGATATCTTCATTTATATGTTGGAATGAGGAATTTCTGAGGAGCTGCAGCAGCTCTTCCATCAACCTTTATTTTCATGTTTGATTTTACTCCCTTTATTTTACCTTATTCCCAGACTCTCCGTGCCTTTCCCCTCGGAGTTTGTGCCGCTCTTTGGGTGCTCCAGGATGATTTTTTTTGGGATTGCTCTGGCTCTGGGGACATGGATACCAATTCTGTGTTTGCTTTGCAGATCTCACCAATATATTTGAGTCGTTCCTGCCCCAGCTGCTGGCTTATCCCAATCCTATAGATCCTCTAAATGGTGATGCTGCAGCCATGTACCTCCACCGACCAGAAGAGTACAAACAGAAAATTAAAGGTGAGGCCTAATACTTCTAAAGGTGAGAACTATTTGGGATTCCATCCTGAGGGAATGATGGCTCTGATGCACATTTGGGAGTCACTGCCTGGTTTTTTCCCCCTTCCACTTTCCAAGGGGATGTTGTGAAGGAAGGAGGGATGAGGTGCTGCTGTGTTGGAAATCATCAGCAGAGCTTAAACAGGGAGGAAACTGGGTTGGGATTCAATGGGATTTTGGGAGATGGGAGAAAAGGGGTGTGACCCCAAAAAAAAAAAGGCAGGAAAAGTACCAATCTTAAATATCCAGTGGAACAATTAATGGATAAAAAATGTTTGGTTGGAAAATGCTGAGAGCAGCACTCAAGGAGTTGGGGATGCTGTTGCAGGAGGTGGTTTTGCACTGTGCCAGAGCAGGAATTCATGGAAAATGCCAAATAATCCTTCCTTGCTCCTTCCTAGTCCAGCCAAGGCTTCCCAGATCCATTCCTGGTGCAGGGAATGCCATTAGGAAGCTGCAGAGAAATTACTAAAGGCTGGAAGATGAGGGAAAGAACCAGAGGAGTTTAAACTAAAGGACTAAAGGGGGTTAGGAGCTTTGGCAGATCAAAAGTGCTTTCAAAAAGGGAGGGAATGGTTTTTCCTGGATGTTGGTGTGAGCAGGAGAGGGACTCCACAGTGCCTGGGGAGGGTGGGTGAGCACTGGAAGAGCTGCTGGAGCTGCTCCTGGAAGGTTTGGAAGGACAGAATGGAGTCAGAACCTCCTTGGGATCAGGGAAAGCTCCCAGTAAGTAATTCCCAAAATACTTTGGATAAATACTGTCCAAGCAATCTGCTGAGTGAGACACAAACTGACTTAAGTCTTGCAGATATAAGAAATGAGATAAAAATTAGGAATTGTGCCTTCCCTAAAATCAGCAGGGCCCCCTTTCCTGCTGTGCCAAGCCTATGGCAAAGCCATGGAATTTATTTCTCCTCTGATCCAGTGAACACAGCCAACATTTCATCTCCTGGTGGGGAATTTCCAGCCTTTGGCCTGGATTTGAACTGGGTTTTTAGGGAGCTGAGTTTTGTTACTGAATAACCAGGAAACCGTTTGTCCCTGGGAGCTCTGCCAGGGAAAAGCTCTGGAATGGGAACCTCCATGAGCAGCAGGGATTGGGAAAGTTCAGGTATCCCAGCAAAATGTGGGATCAGCTCTGCCACATCCCCCAGGAGTGGTTAAACCTGGAGTCAACGTTGTTCTGGTGTGAAATTCCTGATTTTTGAGAATCCAAAGGAGCTGTGATTTAAATTGTGAATGATTCAGGCTCCCTTGGCTGATTCCTCTGACAGGATTGTGGGAACTTCCCTGTGGATCTGCCCTGCTCAGTATCCCAAAATCCATTCCTTGCTTTTTCATACAAAGGAGCTTCCAGGCAAAATGATTTGTCAGATAAAATCTCCAGTGCCAGCACTGAGAATCCTCTGGGCTTTCATGAAAACAGCCCAAAACCCAAAAATATCCTTGGAAAAAAGCCAGAAAAACTGATTTCAGCCAAAGGAAGATCTGAGGACGCCCCTCAGGATAAAGGGATCACCTCCTCCCTCATTCCCATCCAGGTACAGATGATCTGGAAGGAGCTTTGAGTGCTTCCAACATGTTCCATAAATCCCAGACTCCTGACTCTGGCTGTTCCCAGGATTGCGTGACAAGTATGGGATGGAGCTAAACTCTGTCATCCCTCATTTTAAAAAATACCCTTGGACATGTTAAAATTGCTGCAGAGGATCCTGGCAGCTCCTGTGCTCTGGGAAACTCGGGAGTGCAAATCCATGATTTATTTATTGCTGCTGTTGCTGGTGTTTTTGTCGTTGGGAGCTCAGGGAACGTTTCTTGGATGCTGTGGTTTTGGGGGAGGAGGGCACAGGCACAGAGAGGTGGCCCAAAATTTTTAATTCCTGCTCTGTTCTGCTTCCTCTGGGGGAAATTTCTTATGGAATTTTCCTTTGGAAGGGTGAGGAACAGCTGAAGGATATCCAGGCTGAGTTTTTGACTTCTCTGGGAGCAGTTCTCCCACCCCACGTGTCTGGAGCTCCAGTAGAATCCTTTGAAACACCAGGGGTGTAACCACAGCTTGTTCCTGGTGCTCCAGGGTTTGTAAATACATGAATCCAGTGGTGTTTTCCTGGCAGGAATTGGTGCAGGAATTCCTGAACACCCTTCTGTGGGAGATGCTTTGCCAGTATTTAGATATTTTGGGTTTTTTCTTTTTCCTTGGTGGAGTGAAAATCCTAATTCAATGCAACATTCACCATGGAAACTCCCTAGAAATTTGACTTTTCCTGGATTAAACCTTCCAAAAAACCCAGCCCAGGAGCTTTCCTGGATAAAAAGTGGCATTTTCAGCTTGAAGGCCTTCAAGTTTTAGTTTAGGCTCAAGGAGGCCTTTTCCACCAGCAGCTTCCATGTGGGAATGTCCTCTGGAAGCATCCAGTGAGGAATTGCTGGTGGCCTCCTCTCCTTCCAGTCCCTGGCTGGTGGCTGCTGCTTCTGGAAGCTCCCAAGGCAGCTGCAGCCAGTGTTTAGGTGGATTTGGGATAATCCCAGAGGGAATTTCTGAGGTTCCCACTGAGGGGTTTTGCCATCCAAAATCTCACAGCAGCAGCACTTGGATTCCCTTTGCTGGAATGTGCAAGGAATAACAACTTCCATGGGTGAACACCCCTTTTCCAGAGGGAGATCAGTTCTTGGAAAGCTCTGGGAAGGGAGGAGCCACCTCAAGGATGTTTCACAGAGTCATGGAATGCTTTGGGTTGGAAGGAGCCTTAAAAACCATCCAATTCCAACCCCTGCCATGGGCAGGGAATTTCCACCAGCCCAGGTTCCTCAGAGCCCTATTCTTGTCCTGTCAGCATCCCAATTCCATCCATTTCTTGTATATAATAAAGAAAATAAACAGTGCAGCTGTTCCTGGAGTAGTTTTGTGCTCTGCTGTCTCTGTCCCTCCTTCCTTGCACTTATGCAGGATTTAATCTGGAATTTCAGTCAGGCTCTCAGCTTTGCTTCACTGATGGTTCTGTCCCATCAGTTTAAACTCAGCTCTTCATTTCTTCAAGTCAGGGCCCTCAATGGCTTTTAGAGATGTCCTCAAAGTCACCAATTGTGGCAGCAAATCAAATCCTGCCTTATTCCATGAGTTCCATCCCACTAGGAAGGATTTGGGTTGTTTCCAGCTACTGAGCCAGGATCCTTGGGATCTTCTTTCCAGGTGGCACATCTGATGCCTTGAGTTTTATATTTTTATATATTTATATTTTAATATTTTAATATGTTTATATTTTGTATTTTTGTATTTTTGTATTTTTATAATTTTGTATTTTTATATGTTTATATTTTATATGTTTATATTTTNTATTGCTTACTGTAAAACTCTGAATTGTCTCACACCCTGCTGCTGCTGCTGCTCTCTCATGCTAAGATTGACATAACAAAATCTCTGGGTTTGCTCTCCAAGGACACCCACACCCAAAATGTGGAAACCAACATCTTGGAGAAGGGGAGCTGAGCTTAGACAACTTACACCATTAGCTAAAGCTTAATTAGTGAATTTATGCTGATATACAAATGGAGCAAACCTATAAAAGTGTGAAGAACTCGTGACTCATTGTCCATCTTGGGGTCCATTTTGGCAGCAGCCTCTGGGCTCCTCAGGGTGGACCTCTGAGGGCCTTTCCAATAAATATCACCTTTATTCCCTGATTTTTGTCCAGTTTCTGTTTCCAGGTAGCTTCCTCAGACATCCCATCCATAGGGTCACCACCAGCTGTTTTCCCAGTGCTGGACAATGCTGTGCTTGGTGTGAGAAATGCACAATCCCAGACTGGTTTGGATCAGAAAGCATCTAAAATATCATCCAATTCCAACCCCCTGCCATGAGCATGGACACCTTCCACTATCCCAAATTGCTCCAAACCCCATCCAACCTGGAACATTCCCAGGGATTCAAGGGCAACCACAGCTTCTCTGGGCAATAGGATCATTTACAACTTATTTATCATTAATCTGATTTATCAAATGTGCTGTGACCCAACCTCCTCCAGCTGTTGATTATCTATCCCTAAATGTCCTTTTTTTTTTTTTTTCATTTTCTCTCCCATCCAGAATACATCCAGAAATATGCAACAGAAGAAGCACTAAAAGAACAGGAAGAAGGCACCGGGGACAGCTCATCCGAGAGCTCCATGTCCGACTTCTCGGAAGATGAGGCTCAGGATATGGAATTGTAGTAGAGGAGGCCACCTGCTTTTCAGAGAGACTCTAATTTCCTAACCATGAGAAGCAGACTATAATATTCATATTTAAACAAAGCAATTTTTTTTATTACTAAACAAGGTTTTTATGAATTATAGCATTGATATATATATATATATATATCACCCTTTAGATCTTGATTTTCTTGGTCATTTCCCAATTCCCGAGGTGCATAGCGTATTCCCAACATTCCATTTTTGGTAGCAATCTGCAGCCTGGATGCATGTGTTGAGATTCCATTTGGCCAAGTCAACTTTGGTGTGCTACCAAACAGCTGCCCTGGGAGGGAGGGAATTAACAAAAAAAAAAAACCACAAAAAAACCCCACCCAAACAAACAAAAAAAAAGAGGGATTTGCTCTCGGATCGAGGTTTCCACCTGGGATGTTGGTGTGGAACAGCATTTCCTCCCAGTTTAAAACCTTGGGGATGGTAGAGCTGTGTAGGGATGGAAGGGGCTCCTCCAGGTTGTGTTTTCCATGGAGTCACATTAAAAAAAAAAAAGAGGGATTTAAGTTAAAAAAAAAAAACCAAACAATCCAAAGGCGTGGAGCTCCTCAGAGCTTTGAAGCTGGAAAATGACTTGGAATTTCAGTCTGTTCTTTCTGTGGACTCCTCCCTGCCCTCCCGAACTGTAGGGACTGACAACCACTGGTCGATTCCCTTTGGGGGACTTTGGAAAAGCTGGATCTTGTTCCCTTGTTTGGTCTGGATGAGGAGCTGCTCCCTTGCTGGGAGGGAAGAACCACCCAGAACCTCACGGATGATGCTCTTTGGACAGTGTTGGGATTGACCTGGAGCACGTGGAAGTCAAACTCTTCCTTTGGCCCAGTTTGGAACCTGCTGCCTTTGAACGGCTTCGAGTTGGCTTCTTTTTTTTTCTTCTTTCTCCCTCCCTCTTTTGCTCGAAATGGGGTTCAAACACCTGCCAAACACCCACCGTGTCCTGGGAGCTCCTCTGATGGGATGGATTGGCCTTGGCAAAGCTCCAGCTCCATGGAATTGTCTCGTTGGCCAAAGTCCGCGAATCCATCGGCACCCATTTGATTCTCCTTTTTTTTTTTTAAATCATCTTTCCTCCCCCTTCTGCACCAGCTTGGTTCCCATCTGCTTGTGTGTGTGTACAACAGGATAAAAATTCCTTATGAGTTAACAAAGGATATGATCTCGGAAAAAAAACAAAACAACAAAACCTACAAAATTTGAGCTGAATAAAAAAAAAAAAAAAAGCCTAAAAAGCACCAATTGAGGAAGCAAATGAATTCGCTCTTTGGTTTTTTTGGTTGGTTGGTTGGTTTTGGGTTTTTTTTTTGGTTTGTTTTCTTTTTTTCCAGGATGTTTGGGAATTGGAATGTTGGATTTCTCCTGGTGTCTTGCAGCAAGCTGAGAGATTTTTTTTTTGTTGTTGTTTTTTGCTGTTATTCCTAGAAATCCGATAGAGTAAATGTCTCCTTGGGATACTTGAATTGGGATAATTGTGCATTGCAGATTCAAACTAAGATGGATTTTTAAAGCTGAATGTTACCTGCTGTTTTCTTTTGGGGATTTTTCGGAGGGGTTTGGACAAGATCTTCTCGTTTGTGGTGCGACCTGCAGGAAAAATCAACCCACCCTGAGCGACTCTGGAGCAGAGTTTTGAATGTCAGACTGGTACATTGGTCATTTCCCCTGAATTATTGGCCTTTATTTCCTTTCCTTTCGAGACGCCACCGAGTTGGGAGTTGGGAGATTCCAACCCTGTCTCTGATTCATAAAGCACAATCAGTTTCTTTTATTTTTCTCTTGCTTTTTGGGGGG